>BGPR01024575.1:0-23104 GCA_013235015.1 Araneus ventricosus | reverse complement strand
AATTTTACGATTCTAGAGATACAGTGAGTCCCAAAATTGAGTATACATTTCAAAAATTTCATGAATAACAGACTAAATTTTATTTTAAAATAATCAAATTTTCCACTTTTGATAACTTAAGTATACACTTAACAAAGTGGCCAGGTTATCAACAGTTTTTTTTAAATTTTTATTTAAAGCATTCGACAGTTTCACTTGAGCATAACTTTTAAATGTTTAACAGTCTTTTATTAATATAATTATTTTTCTCTTTTAAAAACTCTTCAGACGAACTCTAGAATGAAAACTGCTGAGAATAAGCGTTATTTAATCATCAAATTGTCAAAGTTGACAAACCTATTCGAAAAATTGCTTCAATAATTGGGAAAAGCCAAGATTGTGTCCAAAAAATTATTACAGAAATATCGGAAGACTGGAAATAAGGCCAATAGCCCAGGAAGAGGACGTAAAGAAATTTTAAGCGTTGCAGCAAAGAAGAAGATTACTCGCTCAGTAAAGAAAACTCCAAAGTTAAGTGTCCCAAAAAACTCGCATTAATCGCTATTCTCAGAAACTGGAAGAACGGTCTCGTATGAAATTGTTAGACGTGTTCTTCATTATACAGTATTTCATGGTCGTACTTCAGTATGCAAGTCATTCGTTAGTTATCTCAATAGAAACAAGAGGCTCTCTTTGGCAAAAAACATATTTTAAAGTCGGAATCATTCATAAAGTCGGAATACTGTTCTTTTCGGGGATAAAAGTAAATTTCATTTGTAAGGGAATGAAATAGATCCTTTAATCTCCTTAAAGACTGTGTAGTATGGGGTGGATCTGGTTTCATTTGTGGCTGCCTAACAGGATCTGTAGAAAAACTTGTATTCACTGATGGCATTGTGGATAAGTTGGTATATCCTAACTTTTTAAAGAATAACTTGCAAAAATGTGCCAATAAGCTAGTACTCGAGTCATACTTTGTCTTCCTTCAAGACAATGGCTCAAAACATGAGGCGAAGATTTTATGCAACACTGAAGTTGGTGACTAAACATTCAGCCCCAATCTCTAGGTCCAAATGCCATAGAAAACACATATCAGCAGAATGGTTTGAGCGAAAGTTTTAATTACACAGCTGTTGATGGAATAAATGCCTTATTGAAAGAGAGTAGTGAAAGTCAAGGTTTTGTTCTGAAGCTTCTTTTGTATTTTGTATAAACTTGGAACATAATTTGTCATTCTAATCAACGTAAAACTTCATTTGAGTTTACTTGGGGGAATACAACCTTCAATAAAACACCTTAAACCTTTTGGATGTAATGCTTTTGCCCCTACCCCTAATCAATTCAGAAAGAAAATAGATATGAGGTCAAAATCAGGGATATTAGTTGGATATGCCCTCAGAAACTCGTAAAGTCACAGAAACAATAAATATAAGACTTGATTAATCACCACCCGTAAAAGTAGATTCAGATAATCGCAAATTTGAACGAATGGAATCTGCCCTAGACCCTGATTATACAACAAATAGAACTTTTTTAGGAACTGGATCTTATATAGATGATGACGAAATCACTCCTGCTGAAAGTTGTCATGAACCTAAGTCCTCTGGTGAAAAAGTGGCAACCTGGATTAGAAAGGCCGTTCCTAGACCTCATTGGAAAAGAACAGACATTTACTACTACGAGGAAGGTAAAACAGAACTTTTAAGGCCACTTAACGAAGTTAGAGATTATTGTTTTAAAAACAAATTAAAATTTCAATCAGATCTCTTTGATTTTAAAGGAACTGATACATATTCTGGTGTAGTTAGTAAAAATCACGAAAGTAGCAGCAGTATGTCATCAGAATGACTATATGAGGATATTGTTATTCCCTAAAGTTATCAACAGACTATAAAAAATTTCTGATGATGAATGCTTAGAAGCCATGTAGGACTAACTACAAACCCTGAAAGGCAGAAATGTTTGGGAATTGAAAAAGTTGTCTGATAATTCCAAAGCTTTGGGATGCCGTTTGATTTTTTCCGTAAAGTAGGATGATAAAAGTAAAACAAAACGTTTTAAAGCTCGACTCGTTGTCCAAGGTTTCAAACAAAGAAAAGGTAAAACTTTTGAAAGGATTATAGTCCCGTAGTTAATTTTGGTATAGTAAAATTTTTCTTTGGTATATTAGTTTCTCTTATTAAATCATTACACCTACAATGTGATGTTAAATGTGCCTATCTTTATGCTTTTCTTAAAGAGAAAATATTCACGATTTTTAGGATGATCTCAACAATATTCCATTCTGAAATTTTTAGTTCATCTTTTTAGGAATGGAAGAAAATGCAATAAACATTATACCCTGGATGGCCACGATGCACGCAAACACCATATGGAATAGTAAAAGAATGGTCAAACTCTTCACGTGTTACTCCAGCACGAAGAAAAGACAAAAGAACGTACAGAAAAATCTTTCATCTAATTGATAATTTTATTTGAAATTCTTATATATTTTACCAAGAGTACAGTGGAATAGATTCCCATTAGAAATTCAGACTGGACATCGCTAACTAGCTAATAGAACGATATGCTTCTGTTAGATGTAAACAAAGGTTGCCTAGCACTTCTTCCACGTCCATGGCTTTTGAAAGAAAAGTGATTTTTGGAATCGGTTCCACTAACAAATAAGAAAATGCAATCTGTAAGACAGTTGCTTGTGTTCAGTCTTGAAAATAATGTTTTGGAGAAAAGAATCCAAATGGAAACAAGGAACTACTTCTCGCACTGTAGCTTTAGACTTTTAATTTGTTTCATCTTATACAGAAATAAATTCTAATAAAAAGAAAGTGCATGAGTTTAAAATTTCAAATAAACTTTTATCTAAATTTGTTTTTGTATTTGTCACTGTAAATGCTGTTTCGTGTGTAGCATATGACTATAACGAAATTACCAGCTTTCAGTTAAAAAATAATAATTAAAAATCGTCTTTAAAAAATTGCTCTGGGCTTTTAAAATTCAAAGTTACTGACATTTAAATCAGGGTTAACCTCTTCTGAAGCTAAATTGCAATAAAAAGGGGTATTTCTGGACCTAATAGATTGAAGAAAAGAAGCCCTTAAGTAATTATTAACGATATACTTTGAAATGCTAACTTGAAAATAAGACCCTCTTTTCTTCTGTACTTGATGCATCTGAAAGCTTTAATTCATTGTCACATTCAGAAAGAGCAGTTGGTGTAGTTTGATTTGATTTTTAGAGCCTTATAGAGGCGAAGAGAGATTTGAGCACAAGAGCCATTAGAAGATGGTTGGTTGGTTTGGATTTTTTCGGCGCAAGAGCCCTCCTTGGCTAAACTGCGTCATGCACATGGTTAAAGGGAAACTCACCAATAGACTAGCCAAAGTTGTGGCAACATTTAAAAACGTATATAAAATGCAGATCAATTATGAAAAAAATTGTTAGATAAAAACTAGAATGAACGCAAACAGAAAGGAAACTCTAAATTGTTAAATGGAGATAAAAATACGAATAGTAAAATGGGTATTAAAATTGAAAGATCTAGTATTTACGCACCCGAACAGAACGGGATTGCTGAAAAATGTAATTACACTGCAATGGATGGAGTACGAGCTATGCTCCATGATAGTGGTTTATAACCGAAATTTTGTTCTGAAGCCCTTTTAACCTTTATGAATATTAAAAATAAATGCGAACATAGGTTAACAATTTTTTAAATCTAAATGAAATATTGTAGGCTTCAAACCGTTGGTAAGACATTTCAAAATATTCGGATCTTTAGCCTACGTGCATTTTTCAAAAGTAAAAAGAAATAAACTCCAACCTAGAGTGAAATTTGGCATTTTAGTTGGTTACGAATCACGAACGAAGGGATATCGTATATTACTCCCGAGAGAAAACAAAGTTATTAAAACTATTCACGCGCATATTGATGAAAGTGAAAAGGGAGTACGAAGTTTATTTGTTAAGAATAAGCATTTATTATGTAAAATTTAACTTATACTCCGTAAATTAACTTGAAAATCTTGATTGGATTGGATTTTATTGGCACAAGAACCATGTTTGGCTGTACTACGCAAAGCGTATGGTAGATAAGCGGGAGCACAGTGCTAAAACATATGGTGATATAATAAAAAGGTAGATAAAGTTCTAAAATCACTTTGTAGTTATTCATAGTAACATATGAAATGATAAAAGCATGTCCGAAAATGGATGGATGATCTTCGAAAGAGGATCAACAATGCAAGGTTTAAAATGTTAGATGTCAAATATGTCTAAAACGTCACACGGTGGGAAAAGAACAAGGAAAAAGCTCAGTGTCAACAGAAGTAGTTTTGGTGGTTTCAAAGCAGATTAATGACTAGAGATGTTACCCTTTGTTGGAACAGTGTTAGTAACTTCACGCGAAGAGGTTGTGTAAAATTTTGAAATCTTTTCTGCTGCGGTGATGGTGTTATTTGTTTTAATAGGCGAGTCTTTCTTCAGCTTCTTTTTATTCGTAACAAATTTAAAATCAGTTAAGTCGGGTGAAGCAGAAGCTTTTTCACTTAACGGAGCAACAGATGGAAAGGAAGGAATCGACAGGTTTGTTATTGCAGGAGGTGCTCTTGGTAGAGGCGAATTGTTTAGAACTAGAATCAGCAGAGATATCTGGATTGGTTTGGGTAGATGGAGCAGTTGATTTTTTTCACCGCAGAAACGTAATTATTTCCGGTCGTTGGTGTTCTGAGATTTTATGAGTTTTCTGGCTTCCTGATATGAAATCTGCTTTTTTCATTTTCGTAGAAATTATTTCTTTCTCATGATTCCAGGCAAAACAGTTTCGAGAAAGAGAAGTGTGTTCCCCCTTGCAATTAACACACTTCTCTGTAAGGGTGCAATCAGTATTTTCATGTCCGACTTCTACACAAAGGGCGCAGGTAAGTGTTCCGCGGCAAGAAGTTTTCGAATGTCCGAAACTATGGAGAAACAGCGGAGTGGGTCGCACCTAATTAAAATACGGAAACAGCGATGGTACAGCTGAATTCAGCCATCCCTTTAATATTTAGAAAAACTCATAAAGTTAAATTCTATCGAAGCATATTTTCCCTAAAAATCGCCATGTTTTAAAATACGCGCTTTAAAATTGAGCGCAGAAAATTGAGAGCAGTAAACGAATAAACGCGAATATCTCGGCACCTAATTAAAGCAGAATTTCTCAAACTGTGCTCCGCGGAGCATTTAGTGCACCGCAAAACAATTCCCAGTGCTTCGCGAAAAGGTAGGACATGTTTAAATTTAAATATTTTTATTAAACATATTTTAAAATTAAAAATATTGTTCACGAAAACTATTGAACAGAAATATTTTAATATTATGACCTTTTGCGCTCTCGGTAACAAGAAATCTAGTATATGACATTTTTCACCCATCCAGGTGCAACATTGACTACATAAAAAGGTATTGGATTGGATTTTGGAGTTTATTGGCACAAGAGCCATGTTTGGCTATACTGCGCCAAACGTATGGTATATAAGCAGGATCACGGTGCTAAAACATATGGTGATATAGTGAAAAAGGTAGATAAGATTCTAAAATCTTTTGGTTATTCATAGTAACATATGAAAGGATAAAAGCATGTTGCCAAAAATGGATGGATGAACGTCGAAAAAGGATCAACAATGCAAAGTTTAAAATGTTTGATGTTAAATATGTCTAAAAGGTCACATGGTGGGTAAACAACGAGTAAAATAACAAGGACGAAAGCGAAATAGATAAAATGCTAAAAATAGTATAGAAGTAAACAAGCGCATCTATACAGCGAATGCTTTTAATTGTTTTCCAGAACAAAAATAATAAAGTAAGCCATGGTCAAAAACAAAGCAGCAATACTGCTACCTGTTTTTGTAATTAGTAGGAATATATTTATTTTTTGTTTTTTTCAGATTTAGAAGAGGGTGGAGGACAAATAACGGCAGGCGAGACCTCTAAGTCCTCAGACATGTTATATTCTAATGTATCTCCTTCTGATGCAGAGGAGGAGCTAATCTCGGCATCAGCATGAGATTCCCGAGAGAACCAGCTTCATATCGAGAGGTAAGGTTGGGCGCTTTTTGCTCTCTTATCTATCTCGTGTAATCCGCATGAATTTTGCTTTCTCGAATTCAAAAATGGTACCGCCGTATAGGCCTTAGACTGTGCTTCAAGAATGTGCCTTTATTCGCAAGTTTTCTATCATATTTATTGAAATATCCATAACTTAACATCATAATGGATTTGCTATGGAACTTTAGTAACGCCCCCTGTGCGAGTATGCCATATACGGAGGCGAGTCAATTTGACATCCAACTCTCGCATAGGAAGGGCAGGCCACAAACCAATTAATGGTTTGATGGAATAAAGTTTGTTATTAGTTAAAAGATTCCATTTCTGCTGCCAAACAGAAAGGAGGTGAGAAACTAAACACTTTTTAATATCTCAGTAAGGAAGTGCTCTTGGAAGAAAATCAGAGGCAAATCTTGCAATAACATCCGCTGTTTCATTACCAGAAATGCCCACATGACACGGAACAAAACATAAAATAATATTAAAACCTTTATTTCGAAGAAACTGCAAAACCGATAATATTTCCAAAGCAACCGGATGTATTCGGTTGCCATGATGAGATAAAGTTTCCAAAGCACTCATTCTATCAGTATAAATAATAAATTTACGTTTATTAGAAGGCAAAATTTTTCCTGGAGAGCACAGAAAATTGTCACCAATTCAGCAGTGAAAACAGAGCAACAATTATGCAGACGATAGCTCAGAGTATCATATGGAAAACTACACCACAGCCAACATGTCCATCTGATTTCGAGCCGTCTGTAAAAATTGGTACGAAAGAGGAATACTGATAGCGATGGTGATGAAAAAGTTGTTGAAAAGTAATCGGAGCAGCTGAGGATTTATCATATCCTGAAAAAGGATTCAAAAATGAAAAATGTGGAATATCCCTGGGTGGGAAATTAAAGAAATCGAAGAACTGAACGGAAACATTAAAGTCCAAGTCATGCAGAAGCATTTTGGTTCTCTCACAAAGGGGCAGAATGTGAGGAGGACGAGCAGCATAGAGTCTGCGAAGACCAGATGGTAGTGATAATTGATATATGGGGTGCTTCCGAACAGACTGCGCTCGAAAGGAGTACAAAGCGGAAAATTTTTGACGCCTTAAATCAAGCGGTAGTTGGTGGGAAATAATGTACAGGCTCTCCACTGGGGAAGTATGAAACGCCCCAGTGCTGATCCTTAAACCAGAGTGATGGATTGTATCCAGTCGCCTTAAGACAGTAGGACGAGCGAAGGCATATACCATACATCCGTAATCGATACGGGAGAGAATCACTGCTTGGTAAATACGGAGTAGGGAGGGTCGATCGGCATCCCAAGATGTTTTGGATAGAACCTGCAGAATATTCAAAGATCTCTCACATTTTTCCGCAAATGAAGAATATGCGGAAGGAAGGTGGGTTTCCGATCGAAAATCACTCCCAAAAACCGTATGTCATCCACAACAGGAATGGCAACATTGTGTATATGAATGACAGGATCTAAGTGAAGATTACGTTTCCTGCAAAAATGGACACAACGACTCTTCTCTGCAGAAATAGTGTGTCCATCGTTATCGCACCAAGCTACCAGCTAATTCACTGCATTTTGTAGTTGTCGCTCTATCATGTTCATAACCTTGGCATCAGATCTGCGGATCATCAACATAAAGGCTTCCATGGACATATGATGGCAAATGATGAAGAATGTGACTAAGGTGAACAATAAAAAGTGTGACACTGAGGCCGCTTCCTTGCGGAACACTCTCAGCTTGAATAAAATTATTAGAAAAAAAGTTCCCCATACGAACTCGAAAAGTTCGACGAGATAAAAAGTTCCTTAAAAAGATGAGCAACTTTCCCTTAAAACCAAAGTTAAAAAGTGTTAACAGTATGCCATATCGCCATGCACGGTCGTATACTTTTTCAATAACTAAAAATATAGAGACAAGTTTCCAGCAGAATGAGGTTGTCAAAGGTTGACCGACCTCGGCGGAAACCACTCGGCAACGGGGAGATGCATCCTCGTTTCTCTAATTCAAAGACAAGACGCGAATTGACCATGCGTTCAAGTGTCTTACATAGACAGCACGTGAGAGCAATTCGCCTGTAGTTCAGAGGATTGTATGACTCTTTATCAGGATTTAAGATTGGAATCACAATAGCTTCATGCCATTCTGAATGGTACTTCTGCCCAGTACAAATCTTGTTAAATAAAAATAACAGATGGGAAAGGGAAGTGGTATTCAAATGGCGAAGCATGTTAGATGTGATTCCATCTCGACCGGGGCTGGTGTCATGTGCTAGAGACAAAGCCTTTTGGAACTCAAACATCCTAAATTTAGTATTGTATGGAAGTGCACTGCGGGCAGTAAAACGCAAAGGCGCTCGTTCCGCGCGATTCTTAATTGTCCTAAAATCAGAGCTATAAGAATCATGTGCGGAAAATTGTGCGAATGCATGCCCAAGAGTATTGGCTATGTCTAATGGGGCGGAATGAGTCACATTTCCCGTATTTAAAACAGGAAAGGAAAATTCACTATAGATCCCATTAGCAGCCTTCACTTTCTTCCACAACTGCTTACTAGAAATGGAGGATGTGATGGATGAAATGAAATTAATCCAAGAGTCCCTCTGACTACGACGGCGTATGCGACGAGCAAGGGCTTTGGCACTCTTGAAAGAAACTTGATTTTCTGTTGACGGATATCTCCTAAACTGTTCGAGAGCTTTTTCTCCTCCCTGCGACTGTCACCACAAGCTTCATTCCACCATGGTCTACAGAATTTCCTAAGCCGAGGGGAACACTTGGGGATGGAATTGTTTGCGGCGTTTATGATACAGTCTACGACATTTTGTACTGCTTCGGTGATGTCCGCGGTGCAAACCATGGACTCACTGACATCTGCCAAATGCATTAACTTTTCCCAGTCTGCCCGCTGGAATTGATACCATGACGGATATTGAATAGCGCCACCACTATCAGCATAGGAGAATATTATGGGTAAGTGGTCACTGTTATGAAGGTTACTTCCAACAGTGAAACCCAGCAATGGCATTAAGTGTGGGTGAACAGATGGAAAGATCGAGACTGTGAAAGGTGTGCATGTGGGTTCGTGGAAGTATGTTTTCTCATCATTATTGAGCAGACAGAGTCAATGAAAATTAACCGTTCTATCTGTCGCCCACGAGACTTTTTAACATCCGAACCCCACAAAGCACTGTGTCCGTTGAAATCGCCTATCAAAATAAATGATGTAGGAAGCTGGTCCACTAAGGTATCGAGATCCTGTTGACAAACAGCATCGTAATGTGGCAAATAATCACAGCAGACTATAACTAACGTTCGGACATGAACTTGTTCAGCCACAGCCTGCTGAGAACTGTGCGAAGTAAGAGGCGTGCTCGGGTATAAATTAGAAGGATACAAACACCACCCGAGTGATTACTTCCAGTGGCTGTATCCTTCCGAACACTATTGTTGCCACGCAGTTAAGAGGAATAATGGACGACAAGAAGGTTTCTTGGAGTCCAATGCAAACAAGATTAAATTGTTAATTAAACCATTTAGGTCCTGTAATTTGGACCGAATGCCGCGACAGTTCCATGAAAGGAAAATGCCCATTAACCCTCTGAAACCCACAGTCCTCTGAAATCCAGTTCCTTTAAAAACCAGACCGGCCGAGTTCAAAACATGAAAGAAAGTAAACATTTCCATCCCCCATCTGATAAGCAAGTGGTCATTTGCGCCTTGGGGGTTCTTTTGTCGTCGTGTTTCTAACATCCAAACCCGTGTTGACTATATAGGGGGTCGTTTACAAATTGTGATGACACTCTATATTTTCAATGAAAGATATTCTAGAAATTTCATTTTTTACTGTTGTATATGATTATTACAATAAAAGACAAATTTGATGCGAAAGCATAATTTTAAAGTTTAATGATCATGCAAGTATCATTTTAAAATCATTGCTGCGTAAGAAAAATTTGATCATTCAAGATTTCTCATTTTTTTTTCAAGAGTTAACTCATCTGGATAACTCATTGTAATCACGTGATATATTATAGTTTTTAAAACTTAAGTAATTTTTTTATTTATGTAATTATAAAGAAATTTATTTCTAGAGCAATTCCTCAAATTTATTTATTACTCTCTAAAAGAGAAACAGGTCAAAGTTGAAAACTTATTAAGATAAACGTAAGTGCATGAAAAGTAAAGTTGTTTTCAGAGTTAAATGAACCAAAATTTGTTAAAAATTTCAGAATTTAAAACGAAAAAACAGAAAAAGAGGAGACCCAGGACAGAGATATTTACTTGAACATGATATTCTCTTATTAGGTGACATTTACTGTTTATAAATTTTTAAGTAAACTGCTAAAAGTGACGATGTCATAACCTTTCCTTTACCTTCCTAATGGCTTTTACAAACTCACAATTGTTGTTAAACACAAAATGTAAATGCTACAAAGAAAAGAAAAATGTCGAATTTTAGTGAATGTAACAATCAAACCCTGGCTTTTTTTAATTAACGGGAACTTTTAATTAATTTTTTTTAAAAAAATTACGTTTTCTGACTGTGAGTACACTGAAGATATAATATCTGCTAATTTACAAATGATCTGAAAGATTTTTTTAAAGTACAAGTATTTAGTTCACTGTATTTATAATTAAGACTGTTTCACGTATTGCTAGAAGAAATATTGAGCTTTGAAATATACTTTATTATTGTTACAAAACGCAATTTTTGAAAATCAGCACATTTTATCTTTTATCATTCTTCCGATATTTTTTTATATTAACATGCATTTAAAAATAAAATTTCCTCTCTGAATTTCATTAAAAGAACTATTTATAAAATATATGATCTTTAGCATAATGGAAGAAGGTTTAATTTCCCACACATGGCCTTTTATCTATTAACTTTTAAAATAAAAACTGCATTTTTTGTATCATATTTACAGACCATCAGAACTGGAAAAGTCCCATACCCAGTGTTACACTATGTATAATGGGGAACTTCAGCATTTTTAAAAAACGCGAGAAAGCAATCCGCATTTATAAAAAAATACACTAATTTTAAATATGCAAGTAAAATTTTACATTAAAATGTATTTATTTAAATATTTAGGACGAAAAATACGCTAAAATTACAAAAACGATTATACAATCCGAAACGCACTCTAATTGACAGAGTTTCCGAGTAGATCTCCCCGAGTAGATTTTGACTTCTCAAAGGTCTTCAAATACTTCTGTTTCACGACTTATGTATGCCATGTTTTGATTCCAGGCGTTTGTATTGGCTTATATTTTAGAAGTGAAGTTTTAGACTTTTTACTATTCAACATTTAGTTTCATAATGGATATGGATGGAGAAATTCTGAACCGTATTACAAATTATTGAGGGGGTTTACAGCCCGCTTAGAGCCAAAATTTCCGCACTTTCGTTGTTTTGCAGGTACAATACTAAATGTTTGCTATACAAGTGCTAAGATCATCAATTTGAAGATTCATTTATCTGAATCAGTGTTTATCACTATATAATGTCCGATTTGGACAGTAGATTAAAAAGAACGGGGAAATAATTACAGATGCTTGCACTCCATCACTGACAATATTCAGTATCGCATGTGTAGTTTTCGACAAAGGAACGAAGAAACACTTTTATCAAACAAATTCATTCACAGCGAATAGTACGAGTAGTTGCGGTACTGTCGCTTTACTCGAACAATGCTGTAAATAGCTAACAATGCGTTACGCATACAAATACTGGTTACACCTGCACAGACATTTATCACTGCATTGTACAAAGAAGTTCAAGGCGAATCTTTTCACAAATGCTTGTTTCGTTACTAACAGTGGTTCATGAACACATGTTCCCCACATAAGTTGAGATGGGTGGAAAATAACTAATTGGACTCATTCCTTACATTACTCCTTCTTTACTCTTCTTATAAAAACATACCTGTTTACCTAAAAGAGAGGAAATGACTAATTCCTTCAGCTTCTTTCTCTAAACAATCTGTACATTTAATCTATGAATTAAATCTCAATTAATCATAATTAAGATGTTTTGAGTTGCCATAAGTAAATAAGAACTTAAGTATTATTGAAATAAACGCAGAATGCATTGAATAAAAGAGAATGCAGATAACTTTTTCTCGGCAAAATTGCTTTCTGCATTGCTACTGATTTTTTGTTTATTATTTTCTAATAAACTCAGTTAGGCATACAGCTGTAAAAAAGAATTACTTTAATGCTAAATGTTGAAGTATTATAAAGTGAGAATGCAAGAAATAGTATTTAATACTAAATATTCAAATGAACATATTATATGTGCTTGCTTACATTGAAGAACCAATTAACCTCTTGAAGAAGAATCTATTTGTTGCATACCTTTTTGTCTCTCAATTTTATAATTCTTAAAAATATTTTGAGGAATTAAGTCATGTGCGAAAATGTTTCAAAATATTTTCCTCAATGCACTTTTAAACCGAAGAGTTATACCAAATCGAACTCATTAGGACAACTTTATAGATTATTTCACAACACAACAAAAATGGAGCGCTAAATTACATTTAATCATTCATATGATAAGTTAAAAATTCCTATCTAATAGACTAAAAATATCGCCGAACTGAAAAAGACTCGGAGATCAATTTGAATGGAACATGAACTTGATTTTAATAAAAATGAGCGAATTATGAAATACAAGTAAACAAATTCAATAATAATTTGATTTTAATTTTTATACATTAATGAAAACATCAACATGATGCGTTAATAATCGATAAGAATTAAAATAATATATTAATTCTAAAGAGTAAACAGTTTAAAATTATACAAAACTCATGTACAAAACTTGGAAAAAGGACGATCACGATCGTTTATAAATTAACTATTAAGTTCATGTGCTATTGGATTTTCAAGCTCCATGTACAGAAGATTCGTACTATATTTAACAAACTATTTAAGAAGCTCAAGGCGTTGAACTTCTGCAATAGTTTTTGTCTCTTTTCTTCAAGGCAGAAAGCTATCAATGTTCTTTAGTTTTAAAAAATGAAAACATAAGGAATTGTGTAACATAGAAATTTTACTTAAGAGCATGGTTTTAAGATAATAAATATTTCAGAACATATTCTCATCAAAATACAATCAATTGTTGGTAATATAAGACTTAAATAATTAGACTATTTATTTCTTGTTACTTTTACTTCAAAACTGTGTTGAAGATATTAAATGGGGTATGTTTTTATAACAACGCTTCATATGCGCTCTTCGAGCACAAATTATCCTTCTTGTAATCGATATTTTATTTTTATTGAATTAAATAAATGGAAATAATTCAGTAATTTAAAGTGAAAATCTTTGCAAAGATAACAAATGAGATTAGAAAAATGACTAAAACCATTACTCTTTCTGATAAATATGATTGTTTTCACATTTCAGAAACATTATTTTCAAATTAAACGAAAACAACTACATTCTATTTAATAAAGATATGAATGTAGCTCTAAACTTCAGTAACTAAACAAATTTCGAATTTTCATGAAATTTAAAGGATTTTGTTTCCTGTTTTGAAATCAGTGACCTCATGAAATTGGCATGTTTTTCTATCAAATGCTTACTATAAAATATTATTCAAAATTAAAATGATATCTTACATAAAATTTACCTTGATTTAAAAACTTTTCTAAATGACTATACCAGATTAAAATAAAAGGCGGTAGAGGACCACGTTGATGAGTGTTGTCAAATGACATTAGGTGTTTAACAAAAGTGTGGGGGAAATGTGAATGGAAATCGGGAGTCATTAATTTCACATTTCTACTGCAGTAAATATTCGAAATAGTTCATTAAATGCAATTGGCTCTGAATAAATTTTGCTAGCTGAATTGATCTGAAAGTTATTTTGAGATTGATCAATCAAGAAACAAGTGTTTGTTCCATAACAGATCTGTGCAGCGTACATTCCATACGAACTTTCGATTGAGGCTCCTGATGGTGTTTTCAAACCTAGCTTTTGCAACGCACACAGGTTTACGCTCATTTCAATTTTTCTTTTCTTGTGGTTGTCGTTTCTATTGGTTAAAATCAGAATTAACCCTTTTGGCATCTTCTTTTCCAAGCTCTTCGATCAACCTTAACTTAAAATCGTAAGCTGAATGCCCTCGTTTGGTGGTGGGAATGCGTTGCTTTCAAAATAAAAGAATTACTCAACAGCAAGTACTCGAGAAGAAACATGAAAATATACCACCCCACCATTTCTCGGATGATTTTCTCGCATACAAAAAAATAACTTCATTATCACAATTCCACGTCAACACACCATGTAGTTTATATTGGCAAGTAAAACTTCCCTGGGCACTGAACCTAACAGTTTTTCGGCTCCCCTTTCTCTTTGCTACAACTTATTTCTTTTGCATGTTGAAATAATAGCAATTGCTTCTATCCATAAGGGTGCAATTAACATATTTAATCGTCTTTGCATTGAAACGTAGAATTGCATGAATTCCTTTTTACTTTTAAATTTTCATTCCTGGGGGCAATTTTTCCCTATTTGACATCAATGGTCCCAAGCAGTAAATTCCACATTTATATACGTCCATACAAATTAATATTCACCTGGAAAAAATCGATCAAAATATATAAATGTTGATTTTTGCTTAAACCTTTTTTGCAAGATGCATTAATACAGCGTATCCCAAAACATCTTTTGCCTAGGTCGTGTTGTCAGATCGTTCACATACATCCTGAAATTACAGTCATCCTAAATATGGGACATGCATCCATATTTTATTCCTCTCGTTCTGTTTCAGAGGGCAGTATTGGCTAATTCAAAGCCCGATCCTTAAATTTCGTTAGAGCTCATCCACTGAAACTTCTGCTGTTGACTTGGAAAAATACGTCTAAATCTTTCCTGAGGTATCTTTAAAGGCTCTACTCTTTTAGGAAATTACATAACCATTTTTTCATTCTTCTTTCAGTTCTGATTTCTAATATATGTGAAAAATAATGCTTTAATTTCTTTCAGGAATCTATTACGCAACATACTTTTTTATCCTCTGCTTTCCAATGTTTAGTTTTCCCTACACTATCTGCTATTCTTGGCATTTTTATCATTAATCTCATTATGACAGAATTGTGAAAAATCCTAAATTTCTTTGTTGGACGAATTGTGATCCAAGACTTATCTTCATTATCCTCGCTGCTTCGAACAGTATTCAGCATATTTGTTCGTGTTTAATCGTATATACTCACATATTTCATCAGCTTTACAGCTTTAAATACTGCAAAGCTGAAGAACCTGTCGGTAAGTTATGCATTGGGCCCGAGAGATGATAAAATTTCGGAATGGAAATTTTTTGATTTTCTATGAAATTAGATTCCCATTCAACAGTCTTTTCTGAGTTATCATCTTTGCAATCTTCAACATCTTCTTCGCTATCAGAATCACTTTCTAACAAAGTAGAAGAATCTGCAGCTTGAAAAGTATTCGACGTGTCTAATTCAGCATCTTCATCGCTTAAATCTAAATCGGATTCATCAGTATCTTCAAAAAATACCTTATTAATTTCTTCCTGAGTTAAAACTTTCCGATATCGAAGCATTTTAGCAAGAATTTTTAACAGTAAGTAAGCAGAGAGCTTAAAGTAAATTGAGCATCTGCCCTCGAACACTTACTGGGTACATCAATCAAGGGTGACAGTGGGAGGGGACACGACCTTTGTTAAAAAGATAAGATTGCACCCCTCCGTTTAAGAACCTACTTCAGAAAGGGGAAGGAAATAAGCATACAACATTTCGGCCGCTGGGCCGTTCGTCTGGCAGTTTGCATGGAAAGCCGGATGGGCCGTCTTGGCAGTCATAGGGTTAAGAGAGTGTTGGAGGATTAGAAGTAAGAACACAAGGTGGAGTTTCTGACGCATCACAGTTCATCTGCAAATCTTCATCTTCATCCTCATCTGGTGGATGAAGTTTGAGATCGGGGACTTGGTGTAGACGAAAGGCAAGTCCCTGTGGACTATACCCCTATCCGCGAGTCCCAAAGCGACAGAATTGCGGTGAGCAGATTTTTTTAACTTTGCAGGCAGATCCTTCTGAGAAAGTCCACGTTTGGCTTCTTTAAGCTTCTGTGACTTCTCAGATTTGTATCTTCCCCTTTTTTTCTGAACATTTGATACCTCAGGAACACTGGTGACAGTTAATTCAGAGTCAGTGTCCGAGGAGTTTCCTTCACTTGAATCAGAAGTCGAGTTAGCCGTTTTAGCAATGTATATTTTATCCTTATCAGGTTTGCTTTTTAAAATTTTATTTTTACCTTTTCCTGAAGCAGACGTCTGAGATGGAAATGGTGATTTTTTCCAGAATTTTGTGGCAGTGTTGGTTTTGATTTGGTTATTGTTTGTTAGCTGACTTTTCGAAGATATTTTAGGTTTTTTCTTCCGTTTTACTATAGTAAATCCGGATGAGTCTTGTGAATGTGGTGGAACTGCAGAGTTTTCAGTGCTGGGTTTAGGCAAGATATTTTTATTTTTAGTGCCAGGTGAAGATGCTATTACAACAGGTAAAGGAGATTTTGAAGTAGAAGGAATTGGATTGGACATTGTGACTATACGGTTACAATGAGGACAATAAGTGGTCTGGTAGGCGGGATGGATTTTTCCACAACAGAAGCATAGCTCCCACCTTCAGGTGCTGACTGTGCTTTGACTATTCGTCGAGCCTCAGGGAATGATATTACTTTTAAATTTGGTAGCAACAATTTCTTTCTCTACTTTCCATTTAGGACAGGAACGAGAGAAAGAAGTGTGCTTGCCCTGACAATTAACACATTTCTCAATGGCCGTACATCCAGTGCTCTCGTGGCCAGCCACTGCACAACGGGCGCAAGTAAGTGTCCCGCGGCAGTTGGTTTTGGAGTGGCCAAAACGCTGGCACTTGAAACACCTTAATGGATTGGGAATATACGGCCTTACGGAACAGCGAACGTATCCAGCCTTTATATATTCCGGCAATCGAGGTGTGTTGAATGTTAAAATGAAATGTTTTGTCTGCATAAGTACACCATCACGACGAATGTCAATGCGCCGGACATCTTTAACACCTTGACCTCTCAATTCGTGTGTGATTTTATCATTGGAAAGGTTTAAGAGCCCTCCACAGGTAATGACACCGTTGAGGTTTAAAAAGTATCATGTGGCTTTACAGTGATAGGGATCGTAGAAAGGGAATTTACAGTAAGAATTTGCTGTGCTTGCTTGCAAGAAGCAATCTCAACAAACAAGTCACCTGAACGCAAAAGTTTTGTTGTTGACACATTGCAAACACTGCCAGTGATGACCTTCTCTATAAGAAAAGGAGAGACATTGCCGAAATTTTCATTTGTGTCACTGACACGCTTTATTATATAGAAGGTTTCATAGTTAAGAACAGAAGATTGCCCGCTGAAGGGAGGTTGCTTGAGAGACCCATACAAGTTTTGAAAGTTATTCGGGTCCCGACGGCACCGCCCACTATGAAGCCCGACAAGGGAAGGCAATTACCGGCTCTGGGAAACCCCAGCCTCAACATCCACCTTAATGCTAGCTGGGACCTATACACTCAGGGTCACTTCCGGGAACGTTGACCACCCTTAATGCCAAGCCCCAGAAGTTCACCACTTTCGCCTGATCCCCTTGAGCAGACCAGCCAAAAAGCTGGGATACCAGCCGATTGATAGACCGGGGACCTAAATATACCACCCGTCTAATGGGATACCACGCATGGCCAACACTTGGGGGTAATTTGCTGTCCATGAGAAGCAGGGAGCAAAAAGAGTGCCAACACTTTCTCATGGAGAGCTCCCTCGCCTACCCTCGAGGGATGGAAGGAGAAAGCCAAAACTAAAGGGAGGAAAAATGAAAGGAGACCAGATACTAGGGTACCTCGGGCTCGTGAATCCCGTCACACCTGAAGAATATGTGCCCCTGAGGGGTTTCTTCTTTTGGATATTTTGCTCTAGGAAGATAATCTGCCATCTGATTTAATCTACCTGGTTTATAGATTATAGCATAATCAAACTGTTGCAATGTTAACATCCACCTAGCAATTCTGGAATTTGGATCTTTTAGTGTT
Organism: Araneus ventricosus; assembly: GCA_013235015.1. NCBI lineage: Eukaryota > Metazoa > Arthropoda > Arachnida > Araneae > Araneidae > Araneus > Araneus ventricosus. The sequence goes on along the minus strand of BGPR01024575.1, from coordinate 4,948 downwards.
AAGATTTTAGACAAAAACTGTTGGTCACTGTAGACAATGAAGTGTTTTCCAAACAAATAATTTTTGAAATTGTTTAAAGCCAAGACTATGGCCATTGCTTCTCTTTCGACCACTGAATATCGTGTCTCTGCATCATTTAGTTTTCTTGAAGCAAAAGAGATTGAGTGTTGGAATTTTGACTCATCTTCTTGGACTCAGACTTTTCCTAGCGTGTACTTGCTGGCATCGGTGAAAACCGAGAATGGTTTGCTAAAATCTGGCAAAGCTAAACATGGTTCTGATATCAAATAATTTTTAAGTTCCTCAAATGCAAATTGTTCTCTCTCTGACCATTCAAATTTTGTAGTTTCATTAGTCAATTCAGTTAAAGGGAGGGCTACTTTTGAATAGTTAGGAATGAATTTCCTGTAAAAGCCTATCAGGCCTAAAACTGATATAACTTGTTTTCTATTTTTGGGAAGCAAAGCCTTTTTGATCGAGTCCGAATTCTTTTTGTCTGGAAAAACCTGACCTTCTTTAACAGTATGGCCTAAATAAGTAATTTCTTGTTGAAAAGGGAACACTTGGAGGGTTTAACTTTTAAATTTGCTAGGATGAGTCTATCAAAAACCATTTTAAGTCTCTAGATATGTGTGTGAAAATCTCTGGAGGCAATGACCAAGTCGTCAATATAACAGGAAATTTGGAATTCATTTAGACCTGTAAGAACAAGATTCGTAAGTCAGTGAAAACTTGCACTTGCATTTTTCAGACCAAAAGGTAAACGTTTATATTCATACAATCCAAATTCGGTTGCGATAGCAGAGTATTTAGTATGATCAGGATGCATAACCATCTGGTGAAAGCCTTATGTAAGATCCAAAGTAGAGAAATACTTTGCACCAGATAAATTATTAATCATCTCAGTTAAATTAGCCAGTGGAAAATTATCAGGAATAGTTTTACTGTTAAGTTCTCTCAGATCAGCAACTAATCTATAAGAGTTATCTGCTTTCTTACGAGGAGAATAGGTGCACAAAATGGGTTCTTTGAGGGCTGAATAATACCTGCCTCTAATAAGCTGAATAATACCTCTAATAAAACATTAATTTGCTTCTTCATTTCTGGCTTTAAATTATATGGCACCCTATATGGCTTTTGCCTAGTAGGAATTTGTTCTGTTAAATGGATTTCATGCTCAATCATATTACAAATACCAAATTCATCAATATCTTGAGCAAAAACAGAGTTATATTTAGAGAGTAAATCCATTACCTTTCATTTTTGTTCATCTTTTAAATGTGTCAAATCTATTTGAGTTGCCCAATCAATTTGTTTTTTAACTTTACTGGTAGAAACATTGTTTACTTTTTCAACTAAAGAACTATGAATAGGAGAAATTTGGACTAATGGCATATTTTTATTTAAGTATACAGGTGAATTTGATAAATTACAGATTAATGCCAAACATTTGTTGTTCTCTTCTAAATTTGAAATAGTCCTGGCAACTAGAAACGAGTCAGCATGTTTAAAATCCAAGTTTTCAATTAAAAGGGTTTGACGAACAGGCATGTTATTACCTATATTATCTAATTTGATGTTAATGTACTGTTGTGAATTAGCAGGAATTGGAACCTTCTTAAAAACTGTACCTATGAACGACTCTTGTTTCGAAGTGTTTTCATCATTTTCATTTTTATCAAAAGTATCATTAGAGTTACTAAAGGTATTCTCATTTGTATGAATATGATTTGAACAATTTGGAAAAAATCTGGTGAACTTCCAGGATTTTGAAACAACATTATTTTTCAAAACTGAATTTTTACAATCTAATACAAATTCATAAGCATTTAAAAAATACAATCTTAAAATGAGAGTAAAGGAATTTGATAGCTCTGATCCAGCTACAACTAGATGCGTATCAAAATCAACACCATTTATGTTTACCTTTGATTTAATAATCAAATCTGAATATACAACTAAACCAGTAATTGTTTTTAACTCAACAGGGGGACCTTCAACAATTTAAAAACATTTGAGTTTACTCAGCAAAGAATTTGGTATTACATTCATTGTGGCTCCAGAGTCACAAGCAATGCACTACACACATATTTTCAATTTTTACATCAATAATTGGCAAACAGCAAGATGAAAACTCATCAAGAGAAAATTTGATTGAATCAGCGTGGCCTTGAAGAGGATCTGGCGATTCTAAACTGCCAGCCTCTGCCATTACCGTTTTAAATTTTCTGGCTCATTTTGTCTCTACGTTTGAGAACTGCCTCTGTTTGCATTTGCAAATTGTCTCTCTCTACGTTTATCTCTTACTTTTTCCTGCATTCGGACTCTAGGTGACCTCTTATATGGCAGTAAAAGCAAGTGACCTGTCTTCTCAGTGAGGATTTACATATGGTCTAGAGTTTGTATCTGTACTTTTGTTTTGGAGCTTGGATATATGATAGGGCAAAATGGCAATTTGCTCCATCATCAAACTCATTTTAGACACACAATCATTCTGTTGTTAGTTGAGTTTCTCAACTTCAGTGTCCTGCGTGTTACTAGCTAATGCATTGACATTTGGGGTTAGTAAATTCAAAGATTTTCTACCCTTATTGCTACCTCAACTGCATCTTTAAACCGAGATGGATTTTGCACTACGAGTGGTACTTTTAAATTTGGTTTTAAACCAGACATGAATTTGGACAGTAAAATTTTTGTCCTAAGCTTGCTAAGAACCTCATTTTCTTCAGTGTCATCACAAAAACTTTTGTTATCCAGACTTTGAAGTCTGACGGAAAAATCACGCACAGATTCATGCTCATATTGTTGAGCAGAGAATAATCTGACAGAGTCAATGGCAAATGATTGATCATCTGCAAAGTGGGACACAATTAAATTTTTGAAACTGTCGTATGTCAGTTCAGTGTTTTTCTTAATTGAGGAATCATAATACTTCGTTGCAGGACCCTCAATTTTAACTTCACTAATTGTGAGTAAATGTTCCCTGTTCCAACCCGCCAATTTCCCAACTTTCTCCAAACACTGAAAAAAATCACAAGCATTTGAGCCCTTTAAGTTAGATATTATAGATAGCATACCAGAATTTCGAAATAAATTTCCAGAATTTAACACATTTTGACTTAAATTATCAGTTTCTTGACTTGGCACTGAGCCATCATTTTGCTGAGGGGTCAAACTCATTTTAAAAACACACCAGTGCACTATATAACAGAATTAAATTATATCAATTTCTCCATTAGTAATAAAATTTAAAATACTCAATACTGAAAAGCAAGTAGTATTGTCATCATCCCAATACACACAGAGTTCAGAGAATTTCCACATTTAAGATCTGAGCTGGTCGAAAACGGCACCAAATCATTGATGATGAATTATTTAAATATAAAAGGTAGTGGTTGTCTGTTTAACAATAGTTTAGATTTTAAAATCAAATGTAATGCAATATAATATGCCTATAATTAAATGTAAATTTGGAAACCGCAGTAGAAAGTACATTTGAATCATAAAGGCAATTGATTTAGAATTGTTAAGTAACAGATCACCACACCATGATAAATTTATACGTTATAAGCCAATGGCCAAAAGAAAAGCATTGCGTTGTGTATGGTTTTAAATTTAAACATCCAGGTTCTAAAAAGCAAATTTAAGAAAACGCCATATCGGGTTAATTCTTCTGAAGTCAGTGTGCTGCGAGATAAATAATGGCAAAAGCATATTCAGAAAAATAAAACAATTTATTAAAGATCTAGTAATGTTGTCTAGGCTAAATATATGAATCATTTAAACACGCAGAACAAAAATCTAGCATTCCAATTTGGATAGGGCCCTTCCACTTATATGCATTTACTTATTAAAACATAGCACATGTTTTCAAATCAGATTCAAACATTACTTCACATAAAATAAGTCAACTCATTATATGAAATTTCTTAAATATGATGTCAGTGGGTACACATGTCAATATTTTAATTGCATTTGAGTTGATATAACATTCAGATGGGTAGTTTCATCAATGATAATAAAAGACACTCTAAATCAACATCTTTTCCCTCAAAATTTAAACATAGATGACAATTTATATAAAGTGGACACTCAAAAACATTTAGAATTTATATATTTTAATTTAAAAGCAAAACTTCATTTAACTGGAGATGTCAAGCAAACTTCATTTAACTTGAGATATCACTTAGACTAGATATGTTCTTAAATTTGAACATGCACTGATACCTTGCAAAATATTAATGATTTAAATATGACTACAGTTAACAGTCCAGTGCAAGAATTATTTGTGTGAGAGTCAAATTCAGCAGCCTTTACCTAATTTATTTAATCTTAACACTCGATTTTAATTATGACCTCGATATATTAATTTTAATGTAAAGCTAAATTTTAGAACTTATCTTCTGCGATGCATGGCGACTCCCCACGGGATTCATCTGGCTTTAAATGAAAATCACTGTGGGTCCGGCTGGAGCACCCAAAATATCTCTGGCAGTGCGGACATCTTCAGAGGGGGGTAATTTGCACTCCAATAAGCGTTATTAGCATCTCCCATCTTCAGCCTGGAATTCCCATCTTCAGCCTGCCATTAGCATCTCCCATCTGAGCCTGGAATTATCGCACTGTTTTCCGCTGACACCGACCGGAATCCAGAGGAATTTGGCCAAGTGCCCGATAACATATCCGGAGCTACTGTTCCAGTTAGAGACCCTTCTTTGGTTGGAGGGGACAGAGTTCAGGAGGCAACTGGTTCTCAAGCTACTTCTGTAGAAGACGTCTGGCATATGACAGAAGATACCCTAATTCAGGGTACTTTGGAATATTATGTGGACGATCTGAACTCTGACTTTAGGCTTACGCCTCGTCCGTCACCTGAGGAAACAGCAGTCCTTGATTTAGCTCTTAGTTTGATCAGATTTGATCCAGAGAGGGCGAAATCTCTTTTGAC
>BGPR01024574.1:0-23104 GCA_013235015.1 Araneus ventricosus | reverse complement strand
TTTATCTTCCAATACTGAACCGTCTTTATCCAATAATGTGATCTGGTATTTTACTTGAATGACATTCGGCCCGCAGTGTTCATGTTCCCTTCTAAGAACGACAGTGGCTGAATTTTCATTTTTTACTCCCTTTGGATAAGCACTTTAAACAGCTTAGGCAACAAATGTTTTTATTTTTAAATACGTAGCATCTTTTGAATACTTATCAGAGAAACGAAACTAGAAGGCGATAATCGCCGTGACCACCAATGCACAGATCTCCATCAGTGAGGCATTCTGCATCAAATATCAGACAGTCATACAGCGGTTTTACCTTGCCAAAATGGTCCAACTTTCAACCCGAGTTTATCAGAACGGATAAATAATGTAAACAGATAATGTTTAAGCTTTCGTAAAACCTAGTTTAGTTACTGAGTTATGATCATTGTTAAATATCGACTGATGTGTAAGTTTTCCAGAATCTTGTTTAGTTCCTGATGTACCACATTAGATAAATACCGAATGATCAAATGTTGTCTTTTACATTCTAGATTCTAGATTTACATTTCTAAATTCTGCTTAATTTTTAATTAATTAAAATTTCGAAAAAAGAGGCTCAAAGATGCACATTCCCATCCTCCAAAGCTTGTTTGCGCCAAATTTCGTAGCTCTAGGTCCAACGGTCTGCCCTGTAGATCGCCAACAAACACATTCTCTTTTGTTATTAGTAGACATTTGGTACTGCATTTTTTTCTGTTGGTGGATTTTGCATTATTTTTAATCGGATAAAACGAAAGTAATCGTTAAACATAAAGTTTTTAACAAAACGAAAGCCAGTGCCAAGTGATTCATTAATGCTGCTTTTCATTTTTTTCTACCATTTATTTCTTAAGCACTCTGCCAATGTGCATGATATTTTGTATTGCATCTTTCGTGTCTAAATCTGTTACTATAAGTTCTGAGATATGGTTTGCAGGCTGCAAGCCCGTCTTAGACGGGCACAAATCTTGCATTTATTTTTTACTCGGGGGATGTTGATTTTTAAGAAGCACAAGTGAAATAATTTAACAAGAGGTATTAAAAATTAAACTTTACATTAAATAGAATGGAACAAAATTATAGCAACTTCCAATAAAATACAAAAGAAAGATATTTAATTACAAAAAGAAAATACAGAAGAAGTAAACAATAGTGATAACAATATACCTTTTGAGCGCAACGCAGCAGCATCCAGTGATTGCACAACAATATTGTCCATAATCAACTAACCAATTAAGATAGAATCAAACTACAAAAATCATGCTTCAATAAAAAATTATAATACATTAAGATTAAACAAATAAAATGAAAAAATGGAAGAGAACTCGAATGGCGAACTTTTTTAAAGTGCCATTTGTCATCGGAGTTCTAATGTGGATAATATAACAGTTCTATAATAGGATAGGATCTAAGAATTATAGAATCAGTGTTTTCTTACCCAACCTATACTTGTAGTCCACATTTTAATCTAAACCGCCACTTAGCTTGACTTCACAGAATGCCAAAACTAGATTTCTAACTATGATTCAACATAAATTAACCAAATAATTTAATTTACTTTAATATTAAAAAATTAGTATGATACCTATATTAAAAATCTCAAAACCTGTTAAAATATGTAATACTATTAATCATCTAAATTTTTATAAAATAATGTATTTGAACATTAATAATCCAATCATGTTCTAAGAAGTTTTTCAATTTATGCATCCTAGCTCCATCTATGTAGTAATTCAGAAACTAAAAAAATCAATAACGAATTTGAAGGAAATTACACAATACAAGTAATATAAGAATTATAAAAATCCTATTAAATACCAAAATGAATGTTTTATTCTAAGTGATCTAAATATTTCTTATCTATATAAACTCTTAAAAAATATTTTGGTATTCCATATACCAATGCAAAATTATAAAAAAAATTAGGTTCATATTTCTATTATCATTGTCTGTTACCAAATTATTATTTCTAATTATATAATTTTTTACTAAATTCTTGAAGACTGAACTGCTAAGATTAGTATCCCAAAAAGAAAATTTATTAATATGAAAATTAAATACTGTCCTTTTATCAAAGATATCTGTTACTATTTAACTATCTATAATTTTTATATCAAAATCTAGAAATTCTGCAGCTAATTCATTGTCATTAGTTTTTATTAGTTTTAAATAACCAGGATAGAAGTTAATTTGTGACTTTAGGTCTATTTCTTTATTAAATAATATCAAATCATGTATATAACGAAATAATATACTAGAGTTATTATTAATTCTCATAGTATTGTAGGTTGTACATATTTGCTAAACTATTGCTAGCTGGACCTCCTTGAGTTAATCCTTTAATTTGATGGTAAATCTTATTATCAAAAATAATGTATATATATATATATATATATATATATCAAAACCAACATATAAACACAAAATAAAAACTCAAAAACAGTAAAAAAGGACAAAATGGCTAAATAGACAAAAACCAGAAAAAACCAAAAAAATTGAAAAATATCATAGCGAGCCGCTCGTCAGGAAGGGAAGCTCGCTCATGATATTAATTTGTGCTTTTTTCTGCTGACGACAAACGAAATCCGTTAAAAATTGCCGTCATCCCCTCTAAAAACACAAAACAAACGAAAATGGAAGATTTCTTGAATAAAAAATATAAATACATTTAAGAAGATTTAAAAAGAATCAAATACAAAAATCCGAATACAAATACAAAAAATCCGAATACAAAAATACCTAAAATAAAAAACAGCCGTAACATAAAAAATAATAAAATAAAGCGAAATATGCTTACTATGGCCAGGGAGACGCTACCGCGACCACGAGGAAAAAGAACGCCAAACCAGTTATCGCCGTTGCCAAACAGAGGAAAGAGAAAGAAAAGGAGAAAGAGGCTTTGTCAGTAGCTCTGAAATCACTGCTTGAGATATCGTCGCACAAAGTTCTCGGGAATACCATTATTTAAAAGTTGATCATACAAAAGCTTTAATTGTCTAGATTTTGAAATTTCGTTCGAACAAATAGATCTAATGCGAGAAAATTGAGAGATAATAGTGTTTCTATAAATCTTAAAAGAAATATTAGAAGACCAATATGAAAGTCGGTTGACACAAAAATTAAAATCCATTCTTTTGTCAAAGATATCGATACAAAAGTTATTATCAATAAGTTTAATATCCAGATCTAAGAAATCCGCTTCAAACTGATTACAGTTTGTTTGTTTAAGAAGCAAGGCTGAAGGATAAATATTTTGCCACGTAATATTAAATGATCCATGATTAAAAACAATAATATCATCTACGAATCTGAAAGCCTGAGGATGAAGAAGTAAATAATTCTTCTCAAAATAATGAAGGAAGAGGTTATATATATATATATAGAGGTTATATATATATATATATATATATATATAAACATATATATATAGTTAAAGATAATCTAAAAAATATTTATAATCAAGAACAATAAAACATTATATTGCAAAACCCCCATATTGCCTAACATGATTATAGCTTAACCCCTAGAATGTAAAATAATTAAACAACACCGAAAAAGCATATAAGTAAAATTGCACTAACTATTAAAATTGAAAAAAAACTTTTCAAATACTTGGAATTCCAAAACTTTTGAAGGCCTTCTGGCCTGAGGACCAACATATTTACTATATTTATTCTATAGAAGTGTTAATAATGCATGGAATACAAATGTAATATTTTTCGAACGAATTGAATAATTAACAGTTTTCTAACACTGATTTATAGAATTACAACCATTATCATTGGCTTGTTACTCCTTTCAAATTACAACATAGTTCTGCAAGTAAATAATTACACTAGTTCTCAGCAAATGTAATTTATGAATTTCTCATCAGAAATAAAAATATGAATTATCAGAAAATAAATGTCCCAAAAAATATTACAGAAAAAAAGACATCTAACTGAAAGGTATCCAGATATAAATTTCCTTGGGAACAACATATTTGTTAACATAGAAGTAAATGAACAAATACCTAAATTTATTATTAACTTAGGAATTTCATAGATAAATCCTAGCCTACGAGATCTACCGATACATCACATCCGCTACTAGCTATAGATTAGAGGTCATGTCTTCCCACATAAGTGCTTTTAACTACAAATGAAGCAATTCACGGCTAAATCTTATCTTGAGAGACCTTCCGACACATCACATCCGCTGCTAGTTGAAGGTTAGTGGTCATGAGATGTTTCCATTCCTGAGCGTCAAAAACTTCTTTGGCGTGGTTCATTATATAATCGTGGACATCACTTTTCAGATCGTCGTCTTGGTACTTGTCAGCCAGAACTAAGACACCACAAACTGTGTCTGGGCACACGTTGTCTTTCAAGAAAGAAGAGCACCTTCTTTTCAGGTAAGTTATGTCATACTTATCTGCAGCCGTGTACAGCTTAGATGCACTTTCCATCTGCAGATCTCCCAGGCAGTCGGTGTACATGTACGTCAGCATTCGGAGCACGGTTTCATCCTCCAGATCGGTTATATCGACGTATCCACTCTTCTTCTTTTTCATGTCACCGCTGAACATTTTCCTGAACACAGTAGATCTAGCGCTTAAAATGGCCTTGTGGGCTGGGAAAGATTGCGTCGATGTGCGAAGCTCCATGTCGCAGAGGACGGCATTGTTGTACATGGATTTCAAGTCGTTCACTAGAGCTGGTGTCAGTTGAAGCTGCTCTTTTCCAACATTAATTTCGTTCTTGTTTCTGACAGCCTCCTGAATTACTGAAGAAGGAGTGCCACAGCTAGAACATTCATATGAGGCAGTTACAGTTGAAAGGATGCACTCACAATAAAGAGATAGAACATCATTGGGCAAATACAGGCTTCTCTTTTCCTTCAGCATGTTTTTTGAGAAGGACAGCTGAAATGAATTTCCATCGAAATATTCGTTGTTTTCATAATTTACTTTTTCGCCTTCGGAATCTATAATCGAAGCTTTAATCGAGAACAAAATTATACAATCATCGAATGAACGGAAACCAATATGCAGATTTCTTTTATAATCGTTCGTTTCTTTCAAGACGAGATCAAAATTAATCAAACCATCTTTCATCTTTTTAATTGTAGCAAATTCACCAGGCATAAAAGTGCTGAAATTATCAATCTTACAAACGAAAGAACTCCGATGCATTTCGAATATCGTTCGGGCAAACAAGCGTTCTGAGACAACGGGCTTCTCCTGTTGCTTCCATAACTTACACTGTATTGTCAGAGTATCTTCAGGAAGAAAGGATTTTCTTTCAAGTTCGAAAACTTCTTCTCGCGTTTCACACACAGGCCAAATCGAACATTCACCCCTCTTGAAACCAGTTTGCCATATATCTCGATATTTCAGAATTGAACCATCCGTATTCAGGAATGCTAGCTGGTATTTTACTCCAATTGTTTCCGGTCCAGAGAAATCTTCTCTTTTAAGAAAAACAGAAACGAAATTACCATCTTTAGGAAATAACTGCAGAGACCATTTCGTGACGTCCAATGCGTCTGTAGTAAACGTGGGACTTTTTATACTCTTGCCCTCTTTCAAAAAACAATAACTTAACTTTTGAACTTTCCACCGGAAAGTATATGCTTTTGCGTTGCTATCATTCCTGGTTGCAACATCCAAGTGCTTTTCTTTTTTCAGTATTTGTGCTAAAGTAAAATTAAGCTTATGAAACTGCAGTATTATATAGAGTACAGGAAAAATTAATATGAAATACCAGTAGTTCGAAAATAATCCAGATACAGATATCACCTCCATACCGCAATTCTTTTTCCTAATTAGTAATGCAGACACGCGCGCAAGACTGAAAAATATACGGAAGAGGAATTTCTTCGGTTTAACAGCTTCTGCTGGTCGGGATAGGTTATCTCAACAAGTGTTTTTAGGTATAAAGAAAGCTGAACAAACAGCAGGTGCATTTCTCCTCGAGCAGCTGTTATCATCAATTGGATTACAGGTTAAGAAACTTAACGGAGTGCGACCTGACATAATGATAGTCACGTGATAACATTGATGGGTACAGACCTCAACTTTAACCTTGGGGCGCAATACAAATGCTAAGACGTTCGGGCGCAACTCATCTGAGAGTTTAAAAGTTACATTTTTGCTTAAGCGTAAAGTAAAGCTGGTCAAACTGAGCTGCTCGGTGATACAAAGCTATATTTGTGTTTTTAAATAACAATTTTGTAGTTCCTTGCAAATTTCAATTAACAAAAATCCATGAATTCAGGAGGGAGTTGACGATTGTTTTTCAGTAAGGTTCCTTAGCAATGGCAACTTTTGTTGGTGGGAGCCTGAAATTTAATCGATATTTTTAAAGCAATATATTGGAAATAACGATCAATAGCATTAAATTAGGCGCTGGGACACAGGTATACGATTTTTTCAGGTAGTATAGAAGGAAATATTGAGAAAAATTTGGGGAAACAAAAATGCAAATCGGTATTCACAAAATTACCATTAAATACCCGCTTTTATCAGTATTAACAAAATTACAACTACTGGTTATCCTGCGATTTCCGCGGGTTGAAAGCAAGTCTATTTTCTGCTGCATCCTGAGATTTTTGCATGCTAAATTGTTTACTTAGTACTTTTATAACGTTGGATCATATTATACTAATGAAACCTTGCATGTAAATAACAATTTGCTTCGTTCAACCGTATTTGAACACGTTTTCAAATTTTGCATATAAATACAGTGAAACCTCTTCGAACGGCCACCCCTACATAGCGGCCACCCCTCTTAACGGCCAATTTTTCGTGGCACGGATTTTTCGGCCCATAGACCTAATGTTAAAATAACCCCTAGCAACGGCCACCCAACCCCTCTGAACGGCCGCCGGGTGGGTTCGCCCATCCCATTTGACAAACGCATCGGCTAGAGATTTACTTTTTAAACTGAAAAACGAACTTGAAAAAATGGAGAAGGGTAATAGAAAAAGAGAGTATTTTAGAAAGAGAGTATTATAGAGAATTTTCCGAGAAGGGTAAAAACTTAAAACAGTCACAAATTGTATCCTTTTCACAAAAAATGTAAAAAATTATTAAATAAAGTACTATTTTCTCTTTAGATAAGTCTCAAACTTCATTTTAAATAAGAAATATGTGTCAGACTTGTTTATATTATGTATTATAGCAATTATCTTGTAATTGTAACGAAACCCTTCAGAGCGGCCACCCCCTCTGAGCGGCCAATTTTTCTCGGAACGGAGGGGTGGCCGCTCAGAGAGGTTTCACTGTAGTAATTTTAAAAAATTCGGCAGTCAGAGTGTTAATAGGTATTCTAAAGAAAACGTTACCTCATGAAACAATTTCCAAGTATCCACGACTCCCAGCAAGAGTTCAACAAGTTTTCTACTTCCAAAATAATCCATCCCCTCCACTTTCTCGTATACTTCCACATTAAGATGTCACTTGCAACCAGCTTAAAAGAGGATTGTGCTCTGCCAATATGAATTTTCAACTGCCATCAATAAAAACCCTTAAGTATTCAAATGTCTTTTAAATTTTTAAAGTAGCGTTTATCTTCATTCCGGTTGGTTTCAGAAACGAAGTTCTAGAGATAAAACAATCAGATGATTATTCATGACATATATTTAGGGTTGCCATAATTGCCAAGCATTGATACCGGACGTTTAATTTCTAAATAAATAAAACATGAAAAAAGCGGGTAGGTAATGGTTTATTTTACTGTGATAAAAAATTAATAAACCTTAAGCAATCTAATAAAATGAACACCTAGAATAATGAAAAAGGATGCGAAGTTAATCATATTTTAAGGCTGATTTTACTTTATTAATTATATCATTTTCCTCTTTCACATAATTATAAAATTGGGCGCAGGTCATTTTAAAATTATAATGACAAATCAAAATTGCCCGACAATTTAGTTGACATTAGGGAAAATACTCTCTCCACATTTGCATTGTGGGCTGTAATTCGCGTAGCTTTATTAGACATGACTTCTGATCAATATACTTTGCACCTGCAAAACACTTCAGCCATTTCTCTTCTATACTCGATTTCATAGTTGCTTCGCAGTTTTGGTTCGCATTATTTTTTTCTAAATAATCTTTCAAATATACAAACTGGTTCAATAGAATCTTAGTGTTGCCAATATCAATGCACCCTTCTCCAAAAAATCTAATATCTGCTTTTCATCACAGTCTTTAAAAGGTTAAGTCGTTTTATTTTTCTCTTCAATGCGAATTATTTACAAAAGTCTCTGCTTTTATCAGTATTAACCAATATTAACAAAATTACAATTAAATATGTGCTTTTATCAGTGTTGTCAAAATTACAACCAAATAAATGTCTCGAAATTGTCGAAAGGACTCAAATGTTTTAATGGTGCCAGCCTCGCCACTGACTTGTCAAATATTGAAACCATGAAAATAACTATCATACTGAAATGGAATTTAAAAAATGACGGGAGGCTGTTTTTTTCAGACAGCCGCTGATGTTAAAGGCGTAGGACTACTTTACTCACGTTACTCTTTTGTTTCTCGAAGTTTCTCTTTGTTACTCGCGATTCTCTTTTGTTTCTCAAAGATTCTCGGATTCTCTGTGTTGCTCGCGATACTCTTTTGTATCTCGAAGTTACTCGCGATACTCTTGTTTCTCGAAGTTACTAGTGATTCTCCTTTTTTTTTTCCCTCGAAGTGACTCTCAATTCTCTTTTGTTTCTCTGAAGCACTAATGTATGGAAAATTGGCAAAATAAAATGAAACTAAGGTTACAATGAAAATTGTTTTATTTCTTAATAAAATATACTACAATGCCAATTCTTTTGTTTTGAATTCGTCAATTGTGCGTGGATATGTTACAATTCTGTGTAGGATCGGTCGATGATATGAAAAGTGACATACATAATTTAATACTTTTGTTTGTAACTTCTGTTGTTACCCTTTATCTCTAAAATAAGACATTAGTTAATTAGTTACGTTTTTAACATATGTAGTCACCGAGATATAGAGAATCTCCCATACAAATCAAAATCGTTCCTTACACCCCAATGGGAGGAACGTAGTCATACATAAAAATAATTTTAAATCCATTTAAGCAATTTAAAAGTTAGTAAAGTTACATTAATGATCTCTTGCATAGTGAATGAAGAATTTGGATGAGCAGGCTAAATCTGAAGAGAAAAGTGATGTTATTGTTCCGTGTCCGCCATGTTTTTAGAGAAGCAAAGTAGGAGGCCTACAACTGAACTACAACTGAAACGAACTGATAGCTCTAGCAAAAGCACGCGCGCACTGCATTTAATTTACATATTGTATCTTTTATATCTGGCATTTCTTTCTTTTTTTTACTGTAAGAATATTGTCTGAGATGTATATAAAAACAAACTTGTATTCTCACTATTTAGAGCTAGAATATGATGTCTTTATTATTAGGTGCAGTTGAGTCAGTGAGGCATTCTGCATCAAATATCAGACAGTCATATAGCGGTTTTACCTTGCTAAAATGGTCCAATTTTCAACCTGGGTTTATCAGAACGGAGAAATAATGTAAACAGATAAAGTTTAAGCTTTCGTATAAAGCCTAGTTTTTTTTACTGATTTATCATCATTGTTAAATATCGACTGATGTGTAAGTTTTCCAGAATCTTGTTTAGTTCCTAATGTACCACATCAGATAAGTACCAAATAATCAGATGTTTTTTACATTCTAGCTCCATCTCTGATTCATCAGATGTTGCTTTTTACACTCTAGATCCATGTCTGATTCATCAGATGTTGTCTTTTACATTCTAGATCCACCTCTGATTCAGCAGATGTTGTTTTTTGCATTCTAGATCCATCTCTGATTCATCAGATGTTGATCTTTACATTCTAGATCCCTCGCTAATTCATCAGATTTTGTTTTTTTACATTCTAGATCCATCTCTGATTCATCATTTTTTACATTCTAGATCCATTTCTGATTCATCAGATGTTGTTTTTTACATTCTAGATCCATCTGTGATTCATCACAGTATATAAATGTTGAGTGAAGTCTAAGTGCTTTATACAACTTAGTATTGTACCTAATCTACATACATAAAATAGAAATTCACTCACAGACTCATCATCTAATCTCCCAAACTACTGGGGCTAGAAACCTGAAATTTGGCAAGTGAGTGCTTCTTGGGTAGTAGGAGCTTACTCAGAAAGGATTTTTCGAAAAAAGTTTTAAAAATTTAATTAATTAAAAATTCCCTTACATTTTAAATTTTTCCGAAATAACCTCGGAGCATGTAATCGCAGAAAAACAATTTGGACATCATCTTAAAGTTCAAAAAATATTTCCAGTGATGCCAATTTCATAATTATTTTTTGAAAATGTTTTCAAACACAATTTCCAAAATTGTTTTATTGTTATCGTCTGCAGCTTTTTTTGGAGAATGCACGGAAGAGCTCCTTCACCGATTAAAAAAAACCACATTATTAACTGAAAACTGGTGATGGCGAGTTGCGTATGAAAATTATTTCAGTCAATAACTATAAAAACACGAAAATATTTTATCCCGAGCAACAAGGTACCAATAATTTGTTACCATGGGGACGAAGTCGCGGGTTTATTATAAAAGACAAATATTGCGTGATGATTAAGTTATTCTAACATCTAGTTTCGTCACTGATTTAATTAATAGGTAAATTCTTAACAATTCTAACTTACTTCATGCATGATCTCTCCATAATAGAATTATCCAAAGATGTCCGTAACGCTGGGCGGAGCTTAAAATAACCCCTGACCTTTTGCCTGCGTCATTATTGAAAGAGTGAATCGGATGATTGTATACGAATATTACCTCAGATTTCAGCAATGAAAGAGAAACACGTAATTAAATATTTGGTTCAACAATGAAAACGGATTGTATTGCGTTTCAACAATGAAAAGCATTGTTGTAAATTATGCCAAAAAAATTATTTTTTAATTTATAAAAATTAGAGAAAAAATTGTAAGGCAACTAAATTGATATCATTAGAAAGGTAAATTTTTGTTCTTTCAAATGCCGTAAAAATCATTTTTGAGCTGTAATATTTTCATAAGTTATTGAGAAAAGCGTCAAAATTCTGCTTAATTTTTAATTAATTAAAATTTCGAAAAAATGGGCTCCGAGATGCACATTCCCATCTTCCAAAGTTTGTTTGTGCCAAATTTCGTAGCTCTAGGTCCAACGGTCTGCCCTGTAGGCCGCCAACTAACACATTCTCTTTTCTTATTACCAGACATTTGGTACTGCATTTTTTTTCTGTTAGTAGATTTTGCATTATTTTTACTCGGATAAAACGAAAGTAATCGTTAAACGTGAAGTTACCATACACATGTGACTAAGAATTAATAAATTTTACACCCAAACAAGTAATTAGTTTCAAAAAGTTTAATATACCTGTTTCGAGTCCACTGAACACTTTTATCTATTACAATAGTATAAAAGCGAAAAATTATAGCTAGCAGAAACATTTAAACTCAGATTAAGTTTGTGGTGTTGTAAAATTGGTACCCACTTACCCAGTCTTAACCTATATACAGAATTTCAAAACATCTAGTATATCAAGAATTCTATGAAAAATTCATTCCATCTTCATTCTAGTCAAGTGAAATGAAAGCTTGTTATAAATAAAACAAATATGAACTAGTTTATTAAAAAAAATTTCGGTAGAACTAAATCTATATATATTTACAAGAAATGCTATTTGCACATGAAATATGAAAGCAGAATTTATGGGTTTATCAAAAAAAAATATTAATTAAAAACTTTACTACTGATAAATATTATTACAACTCTATTGTCTTGTTACTCCTTTCAAATAATAACATATTTCGATAAATAAATGAGATATGACTAGTTTTTAAGAAAATGCAGTAAGGAAGACATAAAATGCATAACACAATCAAACAAAATGCTACTTATAAATAAAAACGTCTAAAAGATGTCACAGACAACGAGACATTTCATGGAAAAATATTCAGATAATAAATTTGGTATAGTCTTTATATATGTTATTAAGGAAATAAACGAACAAATATATTATTCTTAACGGTGACTTAGACATTTCATGTCTAAACCCTGGCCTGGGAAACCTTTTGATACATCACATCCGCTGCTAGTTTTAGCTTAGTGGCCATGAAATGCTTCCATTCCTGCGTATCAAAAACTTCTTTGTCGTGGTTCAGTATATAATCTTGGACGGCACTTTTCAGATCATGGTCTTGGTGCATGTCCGCAACAACTAAAACTTCGCAAGCTGTAGATGGGTACAAATTGTCTTTCAGGAAAGAAGAGCACCTACGGTTTAGGGACGGGATATTGTATTTGTCTGCAGCCGTGTACAGCTTAGATGCACTCTCCATCTGCAGATCTCCGAGGGAATCGGTGTATAAGTACGTCAGCATTCGGTGCACGGTTTCTTCCTCCAAATCGGTTATGTCGACATGTCCACTGTTCTTCTCTTTCATGTCACTGCTGAACATTCTTCTGAAAACAGAGGATCTTGCACTTAAAATGGCCTTGTGAGCTTGGAAGGTCTGCGAGGATGTGCGAAGCTCCACGTCGCAGAGGATGGAATTGTTGTACATGGATTTCAAGTCGTTCAATAGAACCGATGTCGATTCAGACTTATCCTTTTCGACTTTAATTTCTTTCTTGGTTTGGACTGCCTCTTCTGTTACTAAAGATGAAATGTTTCCACATCTAGCACATTCGTTAGAAGAAGTTACAAACGAAAAGGCATATTCGCAGTCAAGAGACAGTGCTTCATTCGGCAAGTATATGCTCTTTTCATTCATCAGCATGCTGAAGGATAGCGGAAATAATATTCCCTTCTTTAGATTACCATCCAAGTATTCTTGATTTCCGCAATTTACCTTTCTGCCTTTAGAATCTATAATCGAAACCTAAAACGAAATAAAATTGATGCATTCATCGAAAGAGCGGATGTCAATATCCAGCTTCTCTTCAGAACCTAATCTTTCGTTTATGACGAGATGAAAATTGATTGCACCATCTTTCAACTTATCTATTACCATAAATTTACTCCGTAAGTCGGGTTTAAGAGTGCTGAATTTATCAATCCTCCAAACGAAAGATCTCCGCTGCACTTTGAATACAGTTCGGGCGGAAAAAAGTTCCGACACAATAGGCTCTTCGTCTTTCTTCCATATTTTGCACTGTACCATCAGAGTATCATCAGGCAAAAAGCATTTTCCCTCACTGACCGAAACTTTTTCTTGCCTTTTGCGTACATAGAAAAACACAGAGTTTTCTCTCTGGAAACCATTTTCCCAATGAAATTTATCTTCCAATACTGAACCGTCTTTATCCAATAATGTGATCTGGTATTTTACTTGAATGACATTCGGCCCGCAGTGTTCATGTTCCCTTCTAAGAACGACAGTGGCTGAATTTTCATTTTTTACTCCCTTTGGATAAGCACTTTAAACAGCTTAGGCAACAAATGTTTTTATTTTTAAATACGTAGCATCTTTTGAATACTTATCAGAGAAACGAAACTAGAAGGCGATAATCGCCGTGACCACCAATGCACAGATCTCCATCAGTGAGGCATTCTGCATCAAATATCAGACAGTCATACAGCGGTTTTACCTTGCCAAAATGGTCCAACTTTCAACCCGAGTTTATCAGAACGGATAAATAATGTAAACAGATAATGTTTAAGCTTTCGTAAAACCTAGTTTAGTTACTGAGTTATGATCATTGTTAAATATCGACTGATGTGTAAGTTTTCCAGAATCTTGTTTAGTTCCTGATGTACCACATTAGATAAATACCGAATGATCAAATGTTGTCTTTTACATTCTAGATTCTAGATTTACATTTCTAAATTCTGCTTAATTTTTAATTAATTAAAATTTCGAAAAAAGAGGCTCAAAGATGCACATTCCCATCCTCCAAAGCTTGTTTGCGCCAAATTTCGTAGCTCTAGGTCCAACGGTCTGCCCTGTAGATCGCCAACAAACACATTCTCTTTTGTTATTAGTAGACATTTGGTACTGCATTTTTTTCTGTTGGTGGATTTTGCATTATTTTTAATCGGATAAAACGAAAGTAATCGTTAAACATAAAGTTTTTAACAAAACGAAAGCCAGTGCCAAGTGATTCATTAATGCTGCTTTTCATTTTTTTCTACCATTTATTTCTTAAGCACTCTGCCAATGTGCATGATATTTTGTATTGCATCTTTCGTGTCTAAATCTGTTACTATAAGTTCTGAGATATGGTTTGCAGGCTGCAAGCCCGTCTTAGACGGGCACAAATCTTGCATTTATTTTTTACTCGGGGGATGTTGATTTTTAAGAAGCACAAGTGAAATAATTTAACAAGAGGTATTAAAAATTAAACTTTACATTAAATAGAATGGAACAAAATTATAGCAACTTCCAATAAAATACAAAAGAAAGATATTTAATTACAAAAAGAAAATACAGAAGAAGTAAACAATAGTGATAACAATATACCTTTTGAGCGCAACGCAGCAGCATCCAGTGATTGCACAACAATATTGTCCATAATCAACTAACCAATTAAGATAGAATCAAACTACAAAAATCATGCTTCAATAAAAAATTATAATACATTAAGATTAAACAAATAAAATGAAAAAATGGAAGAGAACTCGAATGGCGAACTTTTTTAAAGTGCCATTTGTCATCGGAGTTCTAATGTGGATAATATAACAGTTCTATAATAGGATAGGATCTAAGAATTATAGAATCAGTGTTTTCTTACCCAACCTATACTTGTAGTCCACATTTTAATCTAAACCGCCACTTAGCTTGACTTCACAGAATGCCAAAACTAGATTTCTAACTATGATTCAACATAAATTAACCAAATAATTTAATTTACTTTAATATTAAAAAATTAGTATGATACCTATATTAAAAATCTCAAAACCTGTTAAAATATGTAATACTATTAATCATCTAAATTTTTATAAAATAATGTATTTGAACATTAATAATCCAATCATGTTCTAAGAAGTTTTTCAATTTATGCATCCTAGCTCCATCTATGTAGTAATTCAGAAACTAAAAAAATCAATAACGAATTTGAAGGAAATTACACAATACAAGTAATATAAGAATTATAAAAATCCTATTAAATACCAAAATGAATGTTTTATTCTAAGTGATCTAAATATTTCTTATCTATATAAACTCTTAAAAAATATTTTGGTATTCCATATACCAATGCAAAATTATAAAAAAAATTAGGTTCATATTTCTATTATCATTGTCTGTTACCAAATTATTATTTCTAATTATATAATTTTTTACTAAATTCTTGAAGACTGAACTGCTAAGATTAGTATCCCAAAAAGAAAATTTATTAATATGAAAATTAAATACTGTCCTTTTATCAAAGATATCTGTTACTATTTAACTATCTATAATTTTTATATCAAAATCTAGAAATTCTGCAGCTAATTCATTGTCATTAGTTTTTATTAGTTTTAAATAACCAGGATAGAAGTTAATTTGTGACTTTAGGTCTATTTCTTTATTAAATAATATCAAATCATGTATATAACGAAATAATATACTAGAGTTATTATTAATTCTCATAGTATTGTAGGTTGTACATATTTGCTAAACTATTGCTAGCTGGACCTCCTTGAGTTAATCCTTTAATTTGATGGTAAATCTTATTATCAAAAATAATGTATATATATATATATATATATATATATCAAAACCAACATATAAACACAAAATAAAAACTCAAAAACAGTAAAAAAGGACAAAATGGCTAAATAGACAAAAACCAGAAAAAACCAAAAAAATTGAAAAATATCATAGCGAGCCGCTCGTCAGGAAGGGAAGCTCGCTCATGATATTAATTTGTGCTTTTTTCTGCTGACGACAAACGAAATCCGTTAAAAATTGCCGTCATCCCCTCTAAAAACACAAAACAAACGAAAATGGAAGATTTCTTGAATAAAAAATATAAATACATTTAAGAAGATTTAAAAAGAATCAAATACAAAAATCCGAATACAAATACAAAAAATCCGAATACAAAAATACCTAAAATAAAAAACAGCCGTAACATAAAAAATAATAAAATAAAGCGAAATATGCTTACTATGGCCAGGGAGACGCTACCGCGACCACGAGGAAAAAGAACGCCAAACCAGTTATCGCCGTTGCCAAACAGAGGAAAGAGAAAGAAAAGGAGAAAGAGGCTTTGTCAGTAGCTCTGAAATCACTGCTTGAGATATCGTCGCACAAAGTTCTCGGGAATACCATTATTTAAAAGTTGATCATACAAAAGCTTTAATTGTCTAGATTTTGAAATTTCGTTCGAACAAATAGATCTAATGCGAGAAAATTGAGAGATAATAGTGTTTCTATAAATCTTAAAAGAAATATTAGAAGACCAATATGAAAGTCGGTTGACACAAAAATTAAAATCCATTCTTTTGTCAAAGATATCGATACAAAAGTTATTATCAATAAGTTTAATATCCAGATCTAAGAAATCCGCTTCAAACTGATTACAGTTTGTTTGTTTAAGAAGCAAGGCTGAAGGATAAATATTTTGCCACGTAATATTAAATGATCCATGATTAAAAACAATAATATCATCTACGAATCTGAAAGCCTGAGGATGAAGAAGTAAATAATTCTTCTCAAAATAATGAAGGAAGAGGTTATATATATATATATAGAGGTTATATATATATATATATATATATATATAAACATATATATATAGTTAAAGATAATCTAAAAAATATTTATAATCAAGAACAATAAAACATTATATTGCAAAACCCCCATATTGCCTAACATGATTATAGCTTAACCCCTAGAATGTAAAATAATTAAACAACACCGAAAAAGCATATAAGTAAAATTGCACTAACTATTAAAATTGAAAAAAAACTTTTCAAATACTTGGAATTCCAAAACTTTTGAAGGCCTTCTGGCCTGAGGACCAACATATTTACTATATTTATTCTATAGAAGTGTTAATAATGCATGGAATACAAATGTAATATTTTTCGAACGAATTGAATAATTAACAGTTTTCTAACACTGATTTATAGAATTACAACCATTATCATTGGCTTGTTACTCCTTTCAAATTACAACATAGTTCTGCAAGTAAATAATTACACTAGTTCTCAGCAAATGTAATTTATGAATTTCTCATCAGAAATAAAAATATGAATTATCAGAAAATAAATGTCCCAAAAAATATTACAGAAAAAAAGACATCTAACTGAAAGGTATCCAGATATAAATTTCCTTGGGAACAACATATTTGTTAACATAGAAGTAAATGAACAAATACCTAAATTTATTATTAACTTAGGAATTTCATAGATAAATCCTAGCCTACGAGATCTACCGATACATCACATCCGCTACTAGCTATAGATTAGAGGTCATGTCTTCCCACATAAGTGCTTTTAACTACAAATGAAGCAATTCACGGCTAAATCTTATCTTGAGAGACCTTCCGACACATCACATCCGCTGCTAGTTGAAGGTTAGTGGTCATGAGATGTTTCCATTCCTGAGCGTCAAAAACTTCTTTGGCGTGGTTCATTATATAATCGTGGACATCACTTTTCAGATCGTCGTCTTGGTACTTGTCAGCCAGAACTAAGACACCACAAACTGTGTCTGGGCACACGTTGTCTTTCAAGAAAGAAGAGCACCTTCTTTTCAGGTAAGTTATGTCATACTTATCTGCAGCCGTGTACAGCTTAGATGCACTTTCCATCTGCAGATCTCCCAGGCAGTCGGTGTACATGTACGTCAGCATTCGGAGCACGGTTTCATCCTCCAGATCGGTTATATCGACGTATCCACTCTTCTTCTTTTTCATGTCACCGCTGAACATTTTCCTGAACACAGTAGATCTAGCGCTTAAAATGGCCTTGTGGGCTGGGAAAGATTGCGTCGATGTGCGAAGCTCCATGTCGCAGAGGACGGCATTGTTGTACATGGATTTCAAGTCGTTCACTAGAGCTGGTGTCAGTTGAAGCTGCTCTTTTCCAACATTAATTTCGTTCTTGTTTCTGACAGCCTCCTGAATTACTGAAGAAGGAGTGCCACAGCTAGAACATTCATATGAGGCAGTTACAGTTGAAAGGATGCACTCACAATAAAGAGATAGAACATCATTGGGCAAATACAGGCTTCTCTTTTCCTTCAGCATGTTTTTTGAGAAGGACAGCTGAAATGAATTTCCATCGAAATATTCGTTGTTTTCATAATTTACTTTTTCGCCTTCGGAATCTATAATCGAAGCTTTAATCGAGAACAAAATTATACAATCATCGAATGAACGGAAACCAATATGCAGATTTCTTTTATAATCGTTCGTTTCTTTCAAGACGAGATCAAAATTAATCAAACCATCTTTCATCTTTTTAATTGTAGCAAATTCACCAGGCATAAAAGTGCTGAAATTATCAATCTTACAAACGAAAGAACTCCGATGCATTTCGAATATCGTTCGGGCAAACAAGCGTTCTGAGACAACGGGCTTCTCCTGTTGCTTCCATAACTTACACTGTATTGTCAGAGTATCTTCAGGAAGAAAGGATTTTCTTTCAAGTTCGAAAACTTCTTCTCGCGTTTCACACACAGGCCAAATCGAACATTCACCCCTCTTGAAACCAGTTTGCCATATATCTCGATATTTCAGAATTGAACCATCCGTATTCAGGAATGCTAGCTGGTATTTTACTCCAATTGTTTCCGGTCCAGAGAAATCTTCTCTTTTAAGAAAAACAGAAACGAAATTACCATCTTTAGGAAATAACTGCAGAGACCATTTCGTGACGTCCAATGCGTCTGTAGTAAACGTGGGACTTTTTATACTCTTGCCCTCTTTCAAAAAACAATAACTTAACTTTTGAACTTTCCACCGGAAAGTATATGCTTTTGCGTTGCTATCATTCCTGGTTGCAACATCCAAGTGCTTTTCTTTTTTCAGTATTTGTGCTAAAGTAAAATTAAGCTTATGAAACTGCAGTATTATATAGAGTACAGGAAAAATTAATATGAAATACCAGTAGTTCGAAAATAATCCAGATACAGATATCACCTCCATACCGCAATTCTTTTTCCTAATTAGTAATGCAGACACGCGCGCAAGACTGAAAAATATACGGAAGAGGAATTTCTTCGGTTTAACAGCTTCTGCTGGTCGGGATAGGTTATCTCAACAAGTGTTTTTAGGTATAAAGAAAGCTGAACAAACAGCAGGTGCATTTCTCCTCGAGCAGCTGTTATCATCAATTGGATTACAGGTTAAGAAACTTAACGGAGTGCGACCTGACATAATGATAGTCACGTGATAACATTGATGGGTACAGACCTCAACTTTAACCTTGGGGCGCAATACAAATGCTAAGACGTTCGGGCGCAACTCATCTGAGAGTTTAAAAGTTACATTTTTGCTTAAGCGTAAAGTAAAGCTGGTCAAACTGAGCTGCTCGGTGATACAAAGCTATATTTGTGTTTTTAAATAACAATTTTGTAGTTCCTTGCAAATTTCAATTAACAAAAATCCATGAATTCAGGAGGGAGTTGACGATTGTTTTTCAGTAAGGTTCCTTAGCAATGGCAACTTTTGTTGGTGGGAGCCTGAAATTTAATCGATATTTTTAAAGCAATATATTGGAAATAACGATCAATAGCATTAAATTAGGCGCTGGGACACAGGTATACGATTTTTTCAGGTAGTATAGAAGGAAATATTGAGAAAAATTTGGGGAAACAAAAATGCAAATCGGTATTCACAAAATTACCATTAAATACCCGCTTTTATCAGTATTAACAAAATTACAACTACTGGTTATCCTGCGATTTCCGCGGGTTGAAAGCAAGTCTATTTTCTGCTGCATCCTGAGATTTTTGCATGCTAAATTGTTTACTTAGTACTTTTATAACGTTGGATCATATTATACTAATGAAACCTTGCATGTAAATAACAATTTGCTTCGTTCAACCGTATTTGAACACGTTTTCAAATTTTGCATATAAATACAGTGAAACCTCTTCGAACGGCCACCCCTACATAGCGGCCACCCCTCTTAACGGCCAATTTTTCGTGGCACGGATTTTTCGGCCCATAGACCTAATGTTAAAATAACCCCTAGCAACGGCCACCCAACCCCTCTGAACGGCCGCCGGGTGGGTTCGCCCATCCCATTTGACAAACGCATCGGCTAGAGATTTACTTTTTAAACTGAAAAACGAACTTGAAAAAATGGAGAAGGGTAATAGAAAAAGAGAGTATTTTAGAAAGAGAGTATTATAGAGAATTTTCCGAGAAGGGTAAAAACTTAAAACAGTCACAAATTGTATCCTTTTCACAAAAAATGTAAAAAATTATTAAATAAAGTACTATTTTCTCTTTAGATAAGTCTCAAACTTCATTTTAAATAAGAAATATGTGTCAGACTTGTTTATATTATGTATTATAGCAATTATCTTGTAATTGTAACGAAACCCTTCAGAGCGGCCACCCCCTCTGAGCGGCCAATTTTTCTCGGAACGGAGGGGTGGCCGCTCAGAGAGGTTTCACTGTAGTAATTTTAAAAAATTCGGCAGTCAGAGTGTTAATAGGTATTCTAAAGAAAACGTTACCTCATGAAACAATTTCCAAGTATCCACGACTCCCAGCAAGAGTTCAACAAGTTTTCTACTTCCAAAATAATCCATCCCCTCCACTTTCTCGTATACTTCCACATTAAGATGTCACTTGCAACCAGCTTAAAAGAGGATTGTGCTCTGCCAATATGAATTTTCAACTGCCATCAATAAAAACCCTTAAGTATTCAAATGTCTTTTAAATTTTTAAAGTAGCGTTTATCTTCATTCCGGTTGGTTTCAGAAACGAAGTTCTAGAGATAAAACAATCAGATGATTATTCATGACATATATTTAGGGTTGCCATAATTGCCAAGCATTGATACCGGACGTTTAATTTCTAAATAAATAAAACATGAAAAAAGCGGGTAGGTAATGGTTTATTTTACTGTGATAAAAAATTAATAAACCTTAAGCAATCTAATAAAATGAACACCTAGAATAATGAAAAAGGATGCGAAGTTAATCATATTTTAAGGCTGATTTTACTTTATTAATTATATCATTTTCCTCTTTCACATAATTATAAAATTGGGCGCAGGTCATTTTAAAATTATAATGACAAATCAAAATTGCCCGACAATTTAGTTGACATTAGGGAAAATACTCTCTCCACATTTGCATTGTGGGCTGTAATTCGCGTAGCTTTATTAGACATGACTTCTGATCAATATACTTTGCACCTGCAAAACACTTCAGCCATTTCTCTTCTATACTCGATTTCATAGTTGCTTCGCAGTTTTGGTTCGCATTATTTTTTTCTAAATAATCTTTCAAATATACAAACTGGTTCAATAGAATCTTAGTGTTGCCAATATCAATGCACCCTTCTCCAAAAAATCTAATATCTGCTTTTCATCACAGTCTTTAAAAGGTTAAGTCGTTTTATTTTTCTCTTCAATGCGAATTATTTACAAAAGTCTCTGCTTTTATCAGTATTAACCAATATTAACAAAATTACAATTAAATATGTGCTTTTATCAGTGTTGTCAAAATTACAACCAAATAAATGTCTCGAAATTGTCGAAAGGACTCAAATGTTTTAATGGTGCCAGCCTCGCCACTGACTTGTCAAATATTGAAACCATGAAAATAACTATCATACTGAAATGGAATTTAAAAAATGACGGGAGGCTGTTTTTTTCAGACAGCCGCTGATGTTAAAGGCGTAGGACTACTTTACTCACGTTACTCTTTTGTTTCTCGAAGTTTCTCTTTGTTACTCGCGATTCTCTTTTGTTTCTCAAAGATTCTCGGATTCTCTGTGTTGCTCGCGATACTCTTTTGTATCTCGAAGTTACTCGCGATACTCTTGTTTCTCGAAGTTACTAGTGATTCTCCTTTTTTTTTTCCCTCGAAGTGACTCTCAATTCTCTTTTGTTTCTCTGAAGCACTAATGTATGGAAAATTGGCAAAATAAAATGAAACTAAGGTTACAATGAAAATTGTTTTATTTCTTAATAAAATATACTACAATGCCAATTCTTTTGTTTTGAATTCGTCAATTGTGCGTGGATATGTTACAATTCTGTGTAGGATCGGTCGATGATATGAAAAGTGACATACATAATTTAATACTTTTGTTTGTAACTTCTGTTGTTACCCTTTATCTCTAAAATAAGACATTAGTTAATTAGTTACGTTTTTAACATATGTAGTCACCGAGATATAGAGAATCTCCCATACAAATCAAAATCGTTCCTTACACCCCAATGGGAGGAACGTAGTCATACATAAAAATAATTTTAAATCCATTTAAGCAATTTAAAAGTTAGTAAAGTTACATTAATGATCTCTTGCATAGTGAATGAAGAATTTGGATGAGCAGGCTAAATCTGAAGAGAAAAGTGATGTTATTGTTCCGTGTCCGCCATGTTTTTAGAGAAGCAAAGTAGGAGGCCTACAACTGAACTACAACTGAAACGAACTGATAGCTCTAGCAAAAGCACGCGCGCACTGCATTTAATTTACATATTGTATCTTTTATATCTGGCATTTCTTTCTTTTTTTTACTGTAAGAATATTGTCTGAGATGTATATAAAAACAAACTTGTATTCTCACTATTTAGAGCTAGAATATGATGTCTTTATTATTAGGTGCAGTTGAGTCAGTGAGGCATTCTGCATCAAATATCAGACAGTCATATAGCGGTTTTACCTTGCTAAAATGGTCCAATTTTCAACCTGGGTTTATCAGAACGGAGAAATAATGTAAACAGATAAAGTTTAAGCTTTCGTATAAAGCCTAGTTTTTTTTACTGATTTATCATCATTGTTAAATATCGACTGATGTGTAAGTTTTCCAGAATCTTGTTTAGTTCCTAATGTACCACATCAGATAAGTACCAAATAATCAGATGTTTTTTACATTCTAGCTCCATCTCTGATTCATCAGATGTTGCTTTTTACACTCTAGATCCATGTCTGATT
>BGPR01024573.1:0-21576 GCA_013235015.1 Araneus ventricosus | reverse complement strand
TACATGTTAATGTTACCACCAGATTACATATTACTGTTACCAGTAGATAACATATTACTGTTACCATCAGATTACATGTTAAAGTTACCACCAGATTACATATTACTGTTACCACCAGATTACATATTACTATTTACATGTTAATGTTACCAGTCGATTACATATTACTATTACCAGCAAGTTGCATATTACTGTTACCAGCAGATTACATATTACTGTTACCACCAGATTACATATTACTATTTACATGTTAATGTTACTAGTCGATTACATATTACTATTACCAGCAAGTTGCATATTACTGTTACCAGCAGATTACATATTACTGTTACCATCAGATTACATGCTACTGTCACCAGCAGATTACATATTTCTGCTACCACCAGATTATGCGATTGGAGAATCGGTATTCTCAGTGACAGCTGCGATTCGATTTTTAGTATTGGGAATGCATAATGTTTTTCACATATCCCCATAAAAATAGTTCAGAGGCGTGATATCTAGAGTTCTAAGTGGTCATTGTATTTCACCTTCTCTTTCAATCTAACCTCTTGGGAATTTTTCAGCTACAACATTGTATACTTTCAACCTCCCTCGTGGCAGAGTCCCATCCTGCCACCATCCGTTAAAAAAACTTTGAAACGTTATTTGTTGAATAAAACAAGCTGGAAGTACGTATCTTTGTTAGATTTTTAATCTATATATCTAAAATTCCCCCAGTCCCAATCACTGGATCTATTTCGAAAATTTTTATTTCATATGGAAGCTTATGACCTCTAGATATGTCTCCATGGCTCATCCTCAATTTTCAAGATTTTTCGCAAAATAAAACTTTGTTAAAGTCCTTCAACCTCTACAACCGCCAATTCGCCAATTTTTTTCGCCAAATGTCGAGCATAAACAAAGGTTATTAAATATTACTGACGAACAGATGGTCGCCGAAAGCGGCTAGTCATTTTTTTTAAAGGACTAGTTTTCAGACATACCTTGTATATCATCGATTGTCAGCTCTTTGGTATACGAGCCAATATCCCATTTGCATCATTGCTGTAATATCCAAATCTAAGTACCTGGCTAGGCTGATAACTTCTAAGGCTAGATATTCGTGATCGCTCCACTAAACGCAACTTCGACAGCTCCACGCCAAAATTGGTCGCCAATTCAAAAGTCCGAGGAAAATTGGAGCGTTGCTGTCGAAAGCTTGGATTTCCAGCCTGTCTGGATATCCAAACGCTCCATTTGGACTACCAGGCCATAAATGCTGAAATGCGACCGAAATCTCAATAGGCGGGAGCTCGCTTTTTGAAGGCTGAAGGAGAAATAGATGCTATACGTGGAACTTCACTTTAAAAAAACTTTACAATCTTAGATTTTTTTAACAATTTTGAATTCAAAATAACAATGAACAAGAATTTAAACAGTTGTGAACGTAATAAAGAACAAATGAATATACAAGAAACAACAAATAAAAGATATAAACATTTAAGAAATATTTTAGTCTTAGATTTTTTCTCTCTTCCTTAAACTCTGTGCTAGCGTCATGAAAGAGGGCCGTAGGCAGCTTTTAGAATTTTATAGTATACTTCCCCCCTCCCCCCTCTTTTTTGGTTGCCCGGGTTTCAACTAAAAAAATTATGGCGACCCTACCTAGAAGGCTTAATTCGGCCCTGGGGTTGCCGACAAGTGGATTTCAGCCAAATGAAATATTTTTATATACGACTTTTTACTTTCTCGTATACGAAGTATACAAAGAGAAAGTATTGTAATCGTCGAAAAATTGGAACTCGAGATTTTGACGAATCACCACGTTTTAGACATCTCCGAGTCCGAAAAACACAATTTTGGAATTATGTCTGTCTGTGTGTCTGTATGTCTGTGAACACGATAACTCGAAAACTATTAGAGATACAGGGATGAAATTTGGTATGTGATCTTGGCACATAATTTGTAGGTTTCTTTCAAATTTTGGACAAAATCCGTCTGCGGGAAGTCAGTCTGTCCGCGTTCATGTGAACGCTATAACTCAAGAACTTGAACAGCTAGATGGATAAAATTTGGTACATAGTTTTATCATCATAAATGTAGGTCCGTATCAAATTTTGGACAAAATCTGTCGAAGGGTTGATTGTCTGTCGGTCTGTATAATCGCAATAACTTCTTAGCAAAATTACTTAAATAAAAGAAATTTGATATGTGCCCTTCTTACCTTAATTGTAGATTTGCGTCCAATTTTCGTGTCAATCGGTTAAACAAAAGGCGTTCAAATTGCAGAATTAATTTTTCTAATCTGATTCTCCATGTGCATGCGTACTGGTAGCAATCTCTGTGCACGTGGAAGCTATTGAGCGAATTACGTCACTTTGTCCTTGAGCCGGCAAGAGTGGAACCTAGAAGTGTGTGATAGATGCGTCGGTACGCATCTCTTTGAATTTAATTCTTTACCTAAATACAGTGAAACCCCGTTATAACGAACCCTCAACGGACCGACTCAGAAGTTCGTTTCAACCGAGGTTCTCTGTATCCATATTTGCAAAAAAAATGCCCTAACATGCTAAGATACTACTTCTATAATAAACTTTTTAATAACATAATATTTTCATTAGTAATTAGGGACAAATAAAGTATTAAATAATATACTCAATAATAAACAAACTTTGCTAATCCACTACATTGAAAAAAATGTTATTTTTGGTTGAAAAGTTTTTGATTTTATATACAATTCGTCAAATTTTTATCCACTATTTTAAACAGGTCCACAACATGTTCGTCGTTGTTTTCTGTGGCAAAACAATTGTTCAAAACTTTTGCATCTGCAATTGAATGCCCTAGTTCGTCTTGTTCTTCCTCCATATCTGAAGATGAATCTACAATAGAGTTGTTTTTTTTTTCATTTACTAATGCCACGATATCTTCCTCGCTCACTTCCCCAGATGTAATGACATCGTCGTCACAACATTCGAAATGTTCGATTTCATTTTGCGAAAAAGCATTCACTTCGTGCTTTTCTGCTCTGATAGAAAAAGCTTTTCGCTTGCCAACGTTAGCCGTGGTCACTGCAAAGTTCACAGAATGATAAGCAATTAAACTAAAATGGCGGAGAAAACACGCGATTGCTCCTAGGTCGTCTGACCAGAAAGTCTCCACCCTCCCTGGTTGACACCAGGCCAGGTATCCACCGGGGGGAGGAGGTGAGATACAAACTGTAAAGAGCCTTGCCTATTGTTCCTTTGTCCCACTCATGGGGTTAGCAGCGACTCTAACAAAGGTACAATAGGCGAGGAATATGGTCTCTGGACCAGAGTATTTCATGTAAAAGGGGTAACTCTTGTAGAAGTTGGGTTGACTTGAGCACAAGTAGTAAAAAATGTCCCCTTGAGCAAGTGAAAAGTTTGAAGTTTTAGAAATTTTCAGTTCGCTGTAACCGAGTCTCTGGCGTTTGCTGTTCGTTGTAAACGTATGAAAATACATTATTGACATAGGGCTTCAGTTGGGACCATGTAAAAGGTTCGCTGTAACCGAAGGTTCGTTATATCCCGGGTTCGCTATATCGCGGTTCGACTGTATTTTACAATCACTATAATCTACAACGAAAAACCTTCTGATAGTCATTTGATTCTGGGTTACAGTTGGTTCGAATTTTTTTTTATCCACGCAGGAAGAGGAGAAACAGAACCTTTTTGGGGAAGTATACGAGAAAGTTTAGGGGAGGCTACTCCCACTGGTTTCCCTTTGACTGACGATATTCTAAAATGCTAAAGATACGAAGTGGGAGGAAGTGTAAGGAACCACGTGACTTCCATATCACGGAAGTCGAGGTAGTTAATAGCGGGGAATGCTGTAGTTATGATGATTGAAAAGCAGATATTTTTTAAATTCCATATTCTGATGTTCATTGAGAAATTAAAACATTTCAGAAGAATAAACCGAAAGTATGATTAAGAAATTGCATCTTATATTTGATTAACTGATAATTCTGTAAACAGTAGACCTCGGATCCAAAACAAAAAAAAAAATCTGCTTTCATCACAGTCTTTAAAGGTTGAGCCATTTCTTTCCTAATGCAAATTATTTGCATAAGTATCTTCTTTTACCAGTATTCACAAAATTACAATTAAATGTCTGCTTTTGTGTGTATTCTCACAATTGCAATAAAATTTCTCAACATTAACAAAATGACTAAAATGTTTTAATGGTGCCAAACTCTCCATTGACATTCCAACACATTGAAATCATTAAAACCATTACCATCTTGAGACGGAATTTTAAAAAAATCCTTACATGTGCGTTGTTTTTAATGATTTCAAGGAACCTTCATGCTCAATTTGAAGAAAATCAGCAACACGTTTGGCTGTGGCTGAGTAACAAACAAATCTTTAGACAAACAGACTGTAAGATCCTGACGTGGGATTTCTTTCGACGTGAGGATGAAAACAGTAAAAAGACGACTAAATTTTTAAGTCCCAGATTTTATTCATATTTCTCTAAGGGACAAGTAGACAATGAAATCACACATGATGAAGAACTATATACAAGATGAAAAGAAACACATGTTTCTAGCACACTCGATTAACCTTCTGAGCTGCTATTCAAATATTAAACCATTACGATACTCCGTATTAGTATCTTTCCAAACACTCGACATACTTCGCTAAGACCCCTTGGTCTGTGAAACGGGTCTATTCTGGTACCCCCGGTTGGGTCGGGAGACGTCACTTTTCCGCCTGTTAACAACGGGAAAAGTGACGTCTCCTATCCCAAATCAAAATTTTACAGAATAGACCCCCAAAACTCGAACTGAATCTGAAACCATAAACAAAAATATCGGATGACGATCGCTTGATTTGCTGCTCGCGCAGCAGAAATACGTCACTTCCTAGCGTAAAGCGAGATGTTCGAAACGACCGAGGTACGAGAATCAGACCCCTTCTTTCGGTCGAGAAAAAGCCATTAACGTCCTGCGGTCCAAAGGCGAAACGCTCCCAACCCAACCGGGGTACGAGAATAGACCCGAAAGAGAACTGCCTGCTTTACATGCGGCCTCACTCGACGGCTACCAACACAGAACTCCACTCCCCAACATGGCGTCTTCCGCTCTGAGGCGGAACAGGGTTACTGGAATTTGGCGGTAGAAGGTTACCAAAACTTGGCGCCCTTACTCAGACGAAGTGTCAAACTATGGAGTTGAAACAGGAATAACTTCATTCAGTTGCAAATGCAATCAGATTACAAAAACATTTTTCTGAAATTTATTATAATGAACAATTTCCTAGTACCACAAAAAGATTCGCAGTCATTCAGACTATTGTAAAATATCATTAAAAAAAATTTTAACATTGCTTTGTGTAATTGGATCTTTAAAAATATATTTCACAATTTACATACGTGTTAGTGATTATATTCAAAAGTTTAAGAAAACGTTATTCAGTTATGAGAAATTTATTCGTACAGCGATTTACAAACGACGTGTTGCTTTAGTTTTGGTACTAAACTTAAAGTACTTACTTTGATACAAAGTAAAGCTTTTATTTAAAAAAAATATTTTCGGCACAAAACACACACATAATAATTCTGCTGTTAAATTCTGTACTCGAACACTGAATAGACGTAGTAAGAAGCGAAAAAGAATGAGAAACAAGAAATAAAGAATTAATAAAAACAGTTTTTAAAAACAAACTTTTATTAGTGTACCAAAAATTAAAATTTTTCATTCGAATTATTTTCTACTTTTTACCTTACTATAAAAATTATGAATTATTCAAATCATTTATTTCTCAAACTCAATACCAGATTGCGCAGCATGTATGAAATGAAAATTTATTAACATTAATTGTTCACTGATAAGTTAAGTTCTAATTTTTTTAGAAAAATGTGTTCTCATCAAGAACAAACAGGAATACAAGTTTACTAAACTCTTGCTCATCAGGAGGTGAGTAAAAAATAAATATACAGTTAATTATAAAACCATTAGAAATAGAGATATACTTCCATTGGGAAATTACTTTAAATGAGATAAAGAATTAATTTTTGTATTTTTTTTACAGAGAAGATACAAATACACATAAACTACAAAGTTAAGAATAAATTTGATGTGTGATTGGAAAAAAAATAACATGAAGATGTCGGCCCAACAGAAACACGATTTTCTGAGAAATGTGAATGGTGTGGGAAACAGAAACATGACAAAAAAGTGTGTCCAGCTAGAGATGCCAAATGCCAAAAATGTTGTAAAATAGGATATTGTTCAAGTGTTTGTCTCACAAAGCCATAGAAAAGTATTCTGAAATAGCATATTTAGGTGTAGTATAGCTATGAGTAAAAACAAAACTAACATAGATTGGGACAGTTAAGGCTCAAGTAAACTATAAAAACATTAAATTTAAAATCAATAGTGAAACTGATCACACTGTATTGCCTGCAAATGTGTTTCAGAAGGTGTTCCAAAAGGCTAAATTAGAGTCACTCGATAAAATTCTTTGTGGTCCATATAAAAGTCCATTAAAAACACTTGGGAGATTCGAGGTAAATTTTGAATACAAGGGGAAGAGTTCCACTGAAAAAATTTATGTTTTTACCAGTCTTCAAACTTGTCTTCCTGGTAAACCTGCATTGCTCTCTCTCTCTTGGTCTTGCTCCAAATTTGAGTTCTATTTGCAGATTTCTGCAGTTGATCTTAAAGCCACATTTCCAGAGCTTCTTAAAGGGCTTGGTCTAATGAAGAGATGCTATTCTATCAAGCATAAACCAGGAGCAACTCCTTTCGCTATCGCTTCTCCAAGACGTGTCCCAATTCCTCTCCTAAAGCAAACTGAAGCTGAATTAAATAGGATGGTGGACAAGAGGTTGTTACCCCAGTCTTCAAACCAACAGAATGGTGTTCACCGGTAGTAATCATGCCGAAAAGTGATGGTTACGTAAGGACATGTGTAGACCTAGTACAACTCAACAAAAATGTCATGCTGAAGCTGCACCCAGTGGTGGCGCCAGAGGGGGGACCGGGGAGGCCAGGGTCCCCCGTCGGGGATGATGTGCCCCCTCATCGGGGAAAAATTTTGTATCGCGTCGGGGAAAATATTTGTACGGGGTATTCAACTGTAGTTGATAAATAATAATCTGGAGGAAATTTGATACCAGTTTCATTACACTCGTGCCCTCTGTCGGGGAGACCATGCCCCCCTGTCGGGCAAATCGGGCTCCCCGTCTGGCAAACTTTAGCGCCATTCCTGGCTGCACCTATTACCTAAGGCAAAATAAATTTTTAATCTCTTGGTTGGAACAAAAAAAATTTCAAAGCTTAGATGCCAACTCTGGTTTCCGGCGAAATTCTCTAGAAAAGTCATCTCCAAGTCATCCTATCTCACCACATTCATCGCCCCTTTTGGTAGGTTTAGATTCCAAAGATTGCCTTTCGCTATTTCCTCAGCTCCAGAGCATTTCCAACGAAGGATGACTCAAATGTTAGAAGGCAAATCTGGAACAGTTTGTCACATGGATGATATTTTAACCCCTTAACGATCGCATAATTTTCAAGAAAACGATAAAAAAAGTGTATATTTTTTTATTCAAGAAAATTGTATAAAAATAAGTGTATGAACAATATATTTATTCATTTTTAATTTTTGGAATTTTTTTACCGTGAAATTAAGAAAATTTAATTTTTCAGAAAAACCAACAATCAGAGTTATTGTGAGAACCAACAATCTCCATTTACATTATAAATAGTCTGGTACTGCCATCTGGTATGTAAAATAAGAAATAAAAATTTTTCTGCTTATAAGAAATGGATTGGTTTTAATCTTTTTGAGGCGTTACTTTTGAACGCTCCAGCCCGAAAATAACACGGACGCGAGAAATAGAATGCGCAACCTCAACCCGTGATTTTGACAGGGGTGAGAAGGAATGCGTTAATATGTGGATCTACTCAAGAAGAACATGACCAACGACCCACAGAAATCTGTAAAAATTTAAAGAACTCTGATGTAATATTAAATGCAGAGAAATATATTTTCTCTCAGACGTCTATTAAATTTTTAGGTCACATAACAGATAGACAAGGAATTAATCCAGATCCTGATAAAATTGCTGTGATAGAAAATTTTAAGCCGACATCGAATAAAACGGAACTAAAAGAACTATTTGGCATGGTTAACTATTTAACCAGATTCGTTCCTAACTATTCAGAGATATTTTTCCTCTGATTTCTATGCTAAGTAACAAAGTAACTTTCGTTTAGGAATCCCCACAGCAAGAAGATTTTCAGAAACTGAAGCAAATATTGTGGTCATATCCTGTGCTAACGATCTTTGATCCAGGAAAAGAAATCATAGTTACCCAGATGCGTCATCGTACGGTTTGGGAGCTACATTTTGCCAAATACAAGCTGATATAAGATCGGTAATAGCATATATATCTAGAACTCTGACTCCAACGGGAAGTCGTTAGGCACAAATCGAAAAGAAAGCACTCGCTGTTGTAAGGGGTTGCGAGAAATTTACTGACTATCTGACAGGGATGAATTTTAAGTTAGTTTCTGACTACAAACCACTCATTCCAATATTTTCCAAGAAAAATTTAGATAACTTGTCTCTACGACTACACAGGATCAAGCTGAGAATGCTTAAGTTTTACTATACGATTGTACATATTACAGGAAAAGAACTGTTTGCCGCAGATGCATTGTCAAGAAGCCTTGAAAAAAGTTCCTGCAAAATAGAAGAACTAGAAACTGAAATTGATGCGTTCATTTAAATCATTACAATTTCTTTTCCAGCATCATCTCGCAGATTAGAAGAACTAAGAGTGGCATAGCTCAGAGATGAGACTTGTCAGAAGCTTACTGAATATATTCTAAAAGGGTGGCCGTCAAAGAAAGAAGTTGATACACTCTGTGCACTATATTGGCAAAACCATTATGAGATATCAATTCAAGATGGACTGTTGTTGAGAGGCTGCAGAATCATCATTCCAAAGTCGCATCAGGCTGAGGTGCTGAATCAAATTCATGAGAGTCACCTAGGCATTACCAAATGTATATCTCGAGCCAGATACTCTGTGTACTGGCCGGGAATAAGCAAAGAAAATGAAGCGAAAATATAGGGTATGTATGCACTGAGTGTATACAAGAGGCAAGTAATCGCCATCAACCTCTAATTCCAACTTTATTTCCAAAGAGACCTTGGGAAGCTTTAGGTCTTGAAGTTTTTAAATACAAGAATGCATAGCATCTTCTGATATAAGATTATTACTCGAGATATCCTTGAAGTTGCCAAGTTTGACAGACTGATTTCTGCTGAAGTTATAAATCACTGTAAATCAATATTTTCCCGTCATGGAATCTCAAATTTTGTACGTTCAGACAACGGTTCGCATTCAGGCAGCGGAATTGAAGGATTTTTTCAAACAGTTATGGCTATATACATATTTCAAGTGGCCCCAAATTTTCGCAAAGCAACGGGCATTGTGGAAGCAGCATTGAAAACAGCCAAAGCACGTATGAAGAAATCTAGAGACCCTTACCTCGCATTAATGGCCTATCGAGCAACATTAGAGAATGGAACAAGTGTTCGCAGATGACCTGGCGCTAGTTTCACTGGCAGAACAAGACGTGAGTTGAAAACAAACACAAATGAAATATTAAAGAAGATTATGGAAAACTTGACTTCTCTAAGATTGAAATTGTCGTCGACAAGTGCCAGGCAATCGCTATTAGATCGAAACAAAACTTAAATAGCCAGAGGACAGGTCAAGCCGTTATTAACAGATCGCTCTCCCTGCTTCAAAATCAACAATAAAGGAATAAAAGTTAGTAACAACCTGAAAATACTTAGGTATTAATATTGATAACAGGTCAGCGTGGACCGCGCATATTATAACTTTACACTCAAAAATATTTAAGCTTACACAAAATTTTAATCGTATCGTTCAATCTGATTTAGTATAGATAAACATATCTTTTTTTGTGGTTGTTGAAAAAGCCCTGGTCTGTAGCGCGGGCGTCAGGGGTGGATTAATAAATACTGAAAACATTAAGCGTTTAACAACCATCAAAAGAGTGTATCTCTTAAAATTCGTGAAAGTGTATAAGGCCACCTCTACCCAGGTACTGGACGTCCTGGCAGAAATTCCCCCACTCTAACTTTCTGCCAAAGTAGAATTTCAAAAATTTCAGGTCTGGGTTTGCCGGTCCTCCGAGCTCGGTCGTGTTCTGGATGTCGGTGAACTTGATCATTTTGTTAAATTGTCCAGTGCTCCAATTGATTCCAGAATTATTGACATTAAACCTCAAATTGCAAATAATCAATTCGAGGTGTACATGGATGGATCTAAGATCGGAGACGATTGTGGGCTCTCGACGTGCATTCTCAAAAATTAACATCCCTTTAAGATTTTGAAATTCAAACTGATCGAGAATAATACCGTTTTCCAGGCCGAGCTGGCGGCTATTAATTTCGCTGTCCGCTGGGCCCAAGAGAACGGCTTCAAAATTAATATATATACCGACAGTCAATGTTCGATTGAACCTTTGCGGAGTGCCAGGCCCAGGTCTGCATTTGTAATAGAGGCAAAAAAGAATTTATATTTGGCTGGTAACTCGGTTGGTCTCACCTGGGTCAAAGCACATGTCGGCGACCCGGGTAATGAACTCGCCAATCACCATGCAAAATTGGTCACAACTGATGGCGAGAATATGAATGTCCGAACCCCGCTCTCATGTGTTAAATTCAAAATTACAAAAAAATCTAATGAAAGATTGGCAATATAACTGGGAAAATCAAGACTCAGATTCGGGAAGAGAACCAAGGGTTTCGTGCCCTGCGTAAATAAAAAATTACTGGTCCACAAAAAATGCTTACTTTACATTTTAACGGGGCATGGTCCATTCCCCTGTTACCTACACAGATTCAAAAAACTAAACTCACCACTTTGCCCTTTTGGTCCATTTTTTTGGTTATTTTTCCTAAATTTTAGTTCTATTCTATGTCAAAAGATGGCGCCACGAAAGCCCATTATGGTACTTAGAAAGAAGATCGTTCTGTTTGCGGTCACTATGGTTCCCTCCTATCTCAGTTTCATTGGTATTGCATTACCTGTGAGTCATCATTCTTGTTGTAATATGCGTTTTCAAATGATTACAACTCTTATCGATTACAGCTCTTGGATAACGTCCAGCGCTAGATGGGAATATTT
Source organism: Araneus ventricosus (assembly GCA_013235015.1). Classification (NCBI taxonomy): domain Eukaryota; kingdom Metazoa; phylum Arthropoda; class Arachnida; order Araneae; family Araneidae; genus Araneus; species Araneus ventricosus. The sequence continues at coordinate 10,392 of BGPR01024573.1, read as the reverse complement.
GTGGTTAACTTAACTAATCGGAAATTTTTTAAAGTAGTTTTCACTACAGGTGCCATCTATTGACAGTATATAGAAATAACAACACAAAATTTTGCAGAAAGTGTAATAAAAACAAATAGACAATTTTCTTATTATTTTTTAAAACACTTTATATGCATTTAATAAGAGTTTGAAAATTAAAAATGTGATTGAAATCACACTTATTTAAAACAGATATTTAAACATAACAATAGCAAAAATATTTGTTATTAAAAATACCGTGGATTATGTATCCCTAATCTTTTGATCCTTGTGCCACCAGGAGTAGTAGGACTATCCCACTTCCTCGGAATTTTAAATCGGAATATTTAAAGGAGATGTGCTATAAGCAAATCCTCAGAAGGCTTAGGCTTATCATATTTTGAACCGCGAGCTCGGCTTACCTGTAACTGTAACGTGGTTTGTTTATGTTTTGATGCATGCAAGCGAGGAATCGAAAATTTGGAATTTGGAAAACAGGTGTTGCTTCATATTAGAAATAGCTTTCTGTGAAACCCGGAGCGCAGAAGTATATTAATTAAACTTTTCTCAATTAGTATTGTGGACGGTTATTACTTTTATCTGAGATCTCGGACTGCTATACACACACACACAAAAAAACTTTTTTGTAATGTCTGAAACAAAGCATTCGCTTACTGATACGCAAGAAAAACTTATTGCTTTTGATGTGTGTAGCGAAGCGTTTCCTAAAGAGAAGTGTTTAAAAGCACATGCTGAAGAGAAAACTCATGTTTGTGAAGTCTGTAGCAAAGCATTTACTGTAAAATATGCTTTAAAACGACATTTACGAACTCATACAACTGAGAAACTTCATGTTTGTGAAATATGTAACAAAGGATTTTCTGATAGAAGTAACTTAAAAACACATTTATTAATTCATACAAAAGAAAAATCTCATGTGTGTGAAATATGTAAGAGAGCATTTGCTCGAATGTCACATTTAAAGACACATTTGCTTATTCATACAAAAAAGACAACTCATGCATGTGAAATATGTAACAAAGAATTTGCTCGAAAGTCACATTTAAAGACGCATTTGCTAATTCATACAAAAAAGACACCTCATGCATGTGAAATATGTCACAAAGCATTTTCTATGAGTCATTTAAATGGGCATTTAATATGTGTTCATGTAAAGAAGAAACCTTTTGCTTGTGAGTTATGTGACAAGTCATTTTCTGATATGTATGAATTAAAGGAACATTCATTTATTCATACAGGAGAGAAACCATTTGTTTGTGAAATATGTAACAAAGGATTCATTAAAAAGTTTAATTTTAAGCAGCATTTACTTACTCATACAGGAGAGAAACCATTTGTTTGTGAAATATGTAACAGAGGATTTACTCGCAAGAGTTTATTAAAATCACATCTATTTACCCATACCAAAGTGAAATCTCATGTTTGTGATATATGTTCTGAAGCATTTTATCATTTTGGTCATTTAAATTTGCATTGGCAAACTCATACAAAAGAGAACTCCTGTGTATGAAATATGTCGCAAAGAATTTTCTAGAAAGAGGTATTCAAACAGACATTAAGGATAAATCTTTTTCTTACGAGATATGTTGCAAGGAATTCTCTCAAAAGAATAATTTTAGGTAAAATTTACTTACTCATACAGGAGAGAATTCATTTGTTTGTGAAATATGTAACAGAGGATTTACATTAATTGGTAGCTTATAATTGCATTTATTTACTCATACAAGAGAAAAGGCTCATGTATGTGAGATATACGACAAAAAAAAATTCTATAAAAGAGGAGTTTAATGAGGCTTTACTCATACAAAAGCAAGATTCTTGTGTTTTTGAAATATATGTCACACAGAATTTGCTCATTAGCAAATATTGAAAATTCATTTGCATACACATACAAACCTCATGTTCATGTGTCTATTCTAAATTGTTTACTTAAGTGTGTTGTATAAATTTGCATTTATTTACTCATACTGAAGACGATCCCCGTGATAAAATTTTCTGTATGTAGCTATCGTTGAGATTTGCATAAAAATAATTAATGATATTCGGGAATTTTCTAAAATCTTACTTCTTTTCTCATGGAAAAAATATTTCGCAAGATATACAAATCAATATTTTCCACCTACAAATGCTGAAGGGCCATTAACCTACAAATAAATACCTATCCATTTCATCATAGATGTAATGTGTTTTAGAATTTTGTCATAAATGTAGTGTAAGCTATGCATACAAGAAAATCCAAATTTTATGAAATTGTTCTTTGTTTAATGGCAAAGTGACCAATATTTGTTGTGAGTAGTTTTATTTTTATGTGTACATTTACTTTAAAACCAAATGATCTGAAATATTCTGAGTTTGTGAAATTCTAAAAAAAATCAAGTATAAATAATAATTAGAAATCACTTTTAATTTGTATGTCGATGAAATCTTTCATTGAAAATGTAAGCTAAGTTGTATCTTCTGTGAAAAAAATCTATTAATAATGTTTTATATTTATAAAATATTTAAAAGTATTATTTATAATCTTCTTGTAATTAAGTGTATTTTTAAAATATACTTATTGATCAATTATCTGACTCATTCATTCTATGTAATACCTAGCTTCAAGAAATAAAAACTTTTCTTGAAAACATTACTTTATTTTACAAAATTAGATTGTAAGAAAAATCCAAAAGGGATTTTATTCTGCAAAATTTTAGATTTTTTACATTTCAACTTGAACATGTCTGTTATTATTTTTTATTTAACTAAAATATGTTATGTACTGTTTTCCAAGAATTAGCTTTCTTATAGTTTTCAATTCATATTGAATACAAATTACCCTCCATAAATGAATTCTTATGCTTCATAAGATAATATCTAACTTTGAACCAAGAATTATAATTTTGGTAGAATATTGGAAGCAGTGTAATATGAGAATCCAAACTTTCAGACACTGTTTTAAATGGAAAGATTTCCTCTGATATAGTGTTTTAATTGCTTAACTTAATAGCCCGAGAGTACTCGTGCATCAAATTATCGAAATTTTAGTCTTATAAACTAAAATTGATTCATTAATTAGCTTTATAGTTTGACACAAAAAATATGTAGGATCCATAAACATCTTAAGTATCCTATGGCTTCTTAGATGAATGACAACGACAGCCCCTTTCCAAAATGGGAGGGGTCATCTTATTAGATAGCAAAGAAAACTATTCCGTTAAGTAGGCGATTCTGTATATTTTAAACATTAATAAAATTTTAAACAATTCCCACTTTCTATGAAGGGTTACTTATCTTATTGCGAATTGAACATCTCTTATACAGAACAGAATGCCGTCTCTTAAGCGTGATCAGTCCGATCACTGAACGGTTTGATTGGCAACACACTGGAATTTTATTTAAGGGAAAAAGAACCCAGATATTTACACTATATGTAGAACAGAAATTTACTCTATTATTTTGTTTTGATGTTCTTTTCTTTAGATGTTGTTTTTCGGGGGAGTTAAGTGTAAGGGGGGGGGTCTGGTCATTTTGAGCATGTTGGTTGAGTTTGCTGGAAAGTTGAAGGCTAGGGAGGTAGGAAGATATCTGTGTTTTCACTGATGAATTCTACTATCCTTCGAATTTTTTGCCTGGAGATGGGGTTATTGGCAACTCTTTTCAGTCATTCTTGTTCGAAGTTTGGTGCTGGCCTCCTCATTTCCCAAGACGCTGCCATCCAGTTCTACCACAACAGCATACATCCTTCTATACGGATGCATGTGAATTTTTATGCATACAGTGCTACCACAACTACATCTCTTCTGTATGAATGCATGTGAATTTTCTTGTAATGGGAATTACACAGTGCAGTCAGTAATATCACTCTCCTGTGGCTTTACCATTTCTATATCAAAAACTGTGAGATATCAAAAAAGAAATCTTCATTTTGACCCTCAAACTTAATGGTGGAATAATTCCATTTCTAAATGAAACTTGGATATTATGTATTGATTTACCCTTTCAGGGGAACATTAAATTTTTTTAAAATTATCATTTGATATTGTTTGAAAATTGTGCTCCCTGAGACTCAAAAACATGAAATTTATTGCAAAAAAATATAGAGAAAAATTCTCATTCCCCTAGGAGACAAGTTGGGTAGGTGGATTATTGCTGAAACCACCGCCCTTGTAAAACATGAAACTGCTCAATTTTTCAAATGTTAATTTGACTGAAAACAAATTGTCTATATTAATGACAAATGATTGTCTAATTGCTAATTTATATTTTAAACAGGATACATGATGACACAACTTATATTAAACGCTTTTAATTAAAATATTTCTGCTTTGATTGTGATCAATTAAATAGTGTCCAAATCTTGTTTTCATACAATACAGGAAATCAGTCCAAAGCACTTTTTAGAAGATATTGTTCCACTCTAGTTTAACCTTTTCACTCCCAGTGATGGCATTTGCAATAATCATTTTCATTATTTTTTTGTTCAGCATCTAAACCTGCCTCTGATACCAAATGCACATCATTAAATTCTTCGTATTTTCCTCTTTTCAAATATATTTTTTATTCTTACCATTAAATGGCTGAACTATCAATTTTATCCATTTCAAAATTGCCTTTTTGAACTTCACATCATTCAGCGACAGATGTCAAAATACAAAAATCAATTTTAATATAATTTAAATGAAATTACAGGTACAATTTCATTCTTATTATTTTTAAATGTGTTAAAATATTTTATTTCAGCAGGGTTTTTTTTAATTATTTAAAAAAATTATGTTTTTTTATTACTTTCATCTTGGGCTCAAAATGAGAACATTTCCCAAATTTCAGAATAAATAATTCTATGCTTAGGACTGAAAAGGTTAATGTGTTCCTCTCTAACTGATTAACTTTTTGATTCATCATTTCATTTGATGGCAAAAATAATAAAGGAACAGCTTTTGGTTTCAGAACTATTATAATAATTCTTTGTAGGGAAACCAAGCAATTCAGATATTAAATCGCGTTGATAATCACTCTCGCTGAAGTGCTGAGAGAAAATTCAAGTATTTTCATCACTAACGAGATCTTTTCTCTTGCATCTATAAATCCAAATTTTCTGAATATCAGGATCTTTTGGAAATGAGTGAAAAGAAATGTTTTTGCTTTTTGAACTTGCCAAAACCATGCATTCATTACATTAGCTTTAAAATCTTTTCTTAAAACTATAACATTTGGCTTTGAAAAGATCCGTTTTTTAACCTTTAGTTTACAAATCAGAGGAAAACTCTTCAGCAATCAAGCAACCTCCTCAGCGCTGAATCAAATGAGAAATATTCTTAATAAAACTAAATTTCCCGCCTTTTAATTTGGAATGTGAGGAAAAAAATATAAGCAAGAAGAGAAAAAACTCGGCTCCAAACTAGATATAAATAAGCGCATTAGATCACATTATTTATTTGCATTCAGTGAAAACTTCTATTTTACAGCAAAAAAATGACGGGAGGCTGTCTTTTTCAAACAGCCGCTGATGTTAAAGGCGTATGACTACTTTACACGCGTGACTCTTTTGTTTCTCTTTGTTACTCACGCTTCTCTTTTGTTTTTCTGATTCTCTTTATTACTCTCAATTCTCTTTTGTTTCTCTGAAATACTAATGTATAGAAAATTGGCGAAATAAAATAAAACTAAGGTTACAATGAAAATTATTTTATTTCTTAATAAAATATATTAAAATGTCAATTCTTTTGTTTTAAATTCTTCAATCGTGCGTGGATATCTTACAATATAGAGGATCGCGTCACCAATTCATGCGTATTTTTGCCCAACTGCGCGACTCGGTAGTCGCTGAACCACAACTCCGATTTTCAAAATCTCTATTTTCATATCTCTAACATAAGACATTAGTTATGTTTATAACATATGTAGTTACCGAGATATAGAGGATCGCGTCGCCAATTCATGCGTATTTGTGCCCAACTTTCCGACTCAGTAGTCGTTGAAGTATTATTCCTATTTTTAATTTGTTTTTTGTAACTTCTGTTGTTACCCTTTATATCTAAATAAGACATTAGTTATGTTTTTAACATATGTATTTACCGAGATATAGAGGATCTCCCATACCAAGTTTTGGCGTGTGAATGAAATTCCTTCCTGAGACCCCAATGGGAGGAACGTAGTCCTACGTTAAAAGCAAAATAGTATTCTCAAAAAGCGAATCGATTATTAAATAAACAAAAAGAGAAGAACTTGGAATCATTTTCATTAAAAATAAAAATGCATGACGTTGAATTTCTAAGCATTGAAAAGCAGTCTTGTGATGTAAAATAATGAGGATACAATAACGAACCATTAATTGGTTATTTTACTGTTTCTTACAGGTGAAACAAATTTCTTTCTTTAATTCGAAACTATGTGGAATAGCGAAGACTTTCGGAATCCGTCCCAATAAGACAATGCGTGGAAAGACCTTCTACGCATCGCGTTTGTGGACCCTTCCTGATTTAACTTGCGAACATGGCCGGTTTTACCCTTAAGGGGTGCCACAACAACAGGGCACTTGTCCACGGAACTGTCATTTGTACATCGGACTTCCGCCCCTTATAATAAATATTGAATTGCAACGTATGCACTTAACTTCATCTGTAAATGTAATGTTAAGCAATTATTGATGCTTAAAATACAAGTTAATGAATATCATTGAAACTTGTAATAGATTTTTGCTCAGTTTGAGTATTTCAAAAAAAAAATTATGTATCAAATGTGTTTATATTTGGCTTTGTTATTTTTGGATGTGCATGTGAATAGTAAGTACATATTGGTAAGAAGCTCATAAATTTTTCTTTGCCTATTGGTGCATTTAAGATAACCAAATTAAGTCTGACACCATCCTGCTGCATGGCGTACGGAACAATAACTAATGACCGGTCGAGCGAAAGCCCGCCCGGGAAATGAACCGGTCGAGAAGGTGGAGCTACCCCCCACAGAGAACTACAAACCCCGTCACCACAATGACCTTGCTCTAGGCCTGTCTGACGGTAACTGTGTGAAAATATTCACTAAAATAAAAAGCCAATTAGAATAAAATTTACAATTAAATTTGGAACGCGCCGGGTAGCCGAGAGGCAGTCAAAGAAGTCCTTTGACTTACAAGATTATGGGGTCTATTCTGGTACCCCCGGTTGGGTTGGGTTCCGCACGTTAACAACGGAACCCAACCTGGGGTACTAGAATAGACCCCTAAATCAAGGAATAGTAAACTTGAAGGAAGTACCCACACTTCAAGAAGACAATCAAGCAGCTGTGAAGCTTGCCCACAATCCAGAATATCATCGAAGGATTAAACACATTGAAATAAATCAATTCTTCATTTGCGAGAAAGTAATGGAAGGCAAGCTACATGTTGAGCAAGTATCAACCGAAAGACAACTTGCTGATATCATGACCAAGCCACTAAACAAGCCACGGTTATTGATCTTGTGTCAACATATAGAACTGATGTAATCTGTTCAGTATTAATATGTCAAAAACACAATTAACAAGGGGAAGTGGGAAAACTAGTAATTCAGTGTGTTAATTGTTATTTGATAGCAGTTATAAGTTGTTAGTATACAGCTTAACTCCTGGTTGCTAAGATACTTGCTCATAAATTTGTTTCATTGGAGTTTATTAGTTCAAAATTTTCCTCTCTCATCCAACTGTTAACTAAAGTTTTAATAAAGATATTATGTTAAAAATCTTCGTTTTATGAGTTATTTTAAACAGAAGGCGCCAAAAATCAAAAAATCCGACGGTAATGTCTAGTAGCCCAGTGATGACGGAGCATTCACTATGCATGTCACACATATGTAAGTTGGTCAGAAGCCTCCTATCTCGTAGATAGTTCTAACTTCATTACACCGTATGAAGTGACAGAATGAAACACTGGGAATATCTAAACCGAAAGTCGTTGGGTCCCAGATAGCATGTACACTTGCAGCAAGTTTGATTTTTCTTGATGGCAAACTTGATGTTGCAACTTTCCAGCAAACTTCCTGCTAAGTAACAAAGCATAAGCAGCCAACCCACTTTCAAAGTAAGCTTGCTGTGAAGTTGTTATGACAAGTTGTTATTGACGTGGCAAGCTTGTGACAAGTTTGACGCGTGTTGACTAACTCGTTTGCGTTAACTTGTTTCAAACTTGCACTCTTGCTGTGTCAAACTTGCAGATTTGCAGAGAAAGATTGCTGCAACTCACAGAGAAGGCTGCAACTTTGCTACAAACTAAAATTGCTATCTGGGGTGGAACTGTTCAAACACCTTCACGCCAATAATTTAAATCCTACGAACTTTCGCATAATTATTGAGTATATTCTATGTCTGCCCGACAACAATGCATCCGTAGAAAGGGTCCCTTTCTTTGAATAAGTTGTGGACGCATACCCAGATAGCATGTACACTTGCAGCAATTTTGATTTTTCTTGATATTAGCTTGTCATGACAAATTTGATGTGGCAACTTTGCGGCAAACTTCCAGCAAAGTAACAAAGCATAATCGACTAACCCATTTGCAAAACAAGTTTACAGTGAGGTTGTTATGACAAGCTTCACACCACGATTGCAAAACAAGTTTGCTGCAAAGATGATACACACTTACAGATAATCTTTTGTCTCTGTTTTAAAAAACATCCGATTTTTAATAGCTTCTCCTAGACCGTCCTTCTTTTTATTAATTTAATAAATCAATGATAATTTGTTAAAAAAACTAACTTTTTTATTAAAAAATTTGAAAAATTCTCCATCTTTTTAGTAAATATAGAACTCGCACGTTAAAGAAAACTATATCGCCTTTTTCTTAATGTTGAAATTTTAACGTTCATAAACAAAATTAATCCTAAAAAACAGTCAATGTTTGTTGAAAAATAATAACTTATATTTTGTCCCATTTTAAAAGTAATAACTTTTGAACCCTAATTTCTCAATTTATTCTACTAGCAAAACGTACTTAATAGCGAAAATCGCTCTCTCTTTGATTTCAAATCATATTCTCAACACAAAATTTAAAAAATTAATAAAATCAAGAAAACAGTTTAAAATAAATCGTATGCGCGATGTATTAGCGCAATCTATCTTCTCCTTTCGGAGTCTAGCTGGCTGAATGGGTAAGGCGACAGCTTTAGAAAACGAGAGGGCGGGGGTTCGAATCCGAGGCTTACGTACTCTGTTTTTGATATAGTTTGACGTGACAAGTTTGACGCATGGTGACTATCTCAATTACGTTCACTTGTTTCAAGCTTGCACTCTTGCCGTGTCAACCTTGCCGCAGATTTGCAGAGCGAGATTGCTGCAAACTAAAATTGCTATCTGGGTATTTACGGATCCTACATAGTAAAGACTGAGGTCGCTTCTCATTGGCTCTCAGCGTCACATGACTTGGCTTGCTTCTCAATGATGTCATAACACCACGCTTTGGCGGGATTTTAATTATTATTTTGTCTTCTGCTATCGCATGATGGAGAAATCAAAACTTCCTTCTAATTATGATTATTGGATGCTTTTCAAGAAAATGATGACATTTTTAGAATAAAACAAGCAAAGAACGAACCTTCAGCATTGGTAAATACTGTTTAGTTTCTTGACGTCATTAAGAAGCAAGCCAAGTCATCTGACGCTGGTCAATATGCGCTGAGTATGACATACTTAAATGAAGTGTTAAAAACCAAAAAGTATATTTTAAAAAATTCGATGACCTTTAAATTACTAACATGGAATCAATATCATTATTATTTATTAATAATTTCTAAAATGCTTGTCTATTTGATGACTTATCTTAAACTTGTAAACCAAAAATTCTTGATTGTTTGAAAAAAGTAGAGACTCAAAATTTTCTCTTAAATAGTTTTTATCAAATCTATTAATTTCAATGTACCGAGATTCAACTAATGAAATTATTTTTGATATTGAAATCTTGAGTTAAGAACAAAAAATTATAATTATTTTTAATTATAATTATTATGAATTCTTTTCACTTGCATCTTCTTTTTACTAGCAACTCTTTTATTTCTGAAGCAATATCAAAAGAATCATGGATCAAACCAACTATTCTATTGGTTCCTTTGTAAACAACCTCAGAAATCGATAAGATTATGGATCCGGTCAGTGATTCTGAGTCGAAATCAGTAAATCCGCTACCGATTCATGAATCCGCGATTCGTTCCGTTTGGTCGGAATCGGATCCTGTCGTTCTTTTGCGGATCCGGATCTGCGATTCGTTCCGGAGAGAACGACAGTTAGCACCGGCCAAGTTAAACCGGCTTTTATAAATTAGTACTTTTTGTGAATGCTGGGTGGATAGCCTTTGAAGCTAAAAATCCCATAACCCAGGCTCATCAATCTATAAACAGCGCATTGCTATTTATTTTGCACATATTTTAA
>BGPR01024572.1:0-23107 GCA_013235015.1 Araneus ventricosus | reverse complement strand
AATGTGGTGTATGTCTTTCCTGGAAAAATACTGTCAACACATATGCCATATCATAGTAATGGATTCAAACCTGTTAGACGCAATGATAACCAGATTTGATTACATTCCACAAAGATAGTGAGCCATGATGTCATGTCAAAGCCATGGCCAGTTTCTGGTCGAAACTTGTCTCTTATGTCACAAAGTAAACTAGAAAGAGTGCTCTGCCTCATTTTCTCATATAAGTACACAATAAATGGCGTTTTGAAGTAAGCTAAAATATTGCACTGAAGAGAATCAATAAAATAATTAAAGGGGGCGGGGCGGTACTTCGATAGGGGAACAAAATCAGTCATGCAGGAAAGCAGTTTTAAATAAGGATGGGGAAAACCTACCGGTTTAAACCAAAAACCGGTTTTTTGTTTCGGTTAGCAGGTTTTTTCGGTTATTTTTTTGTCTCAGATTAAACCTGTTACTTTTTTTTAAAATCCAATAACCGGTTAAAAAAACCAGGTCGGAAGATAGTCTCGATTTTAGGTTCGACTAGACTAAAATTTACTAAGTTATAAAGCTTTGAATTTCATCATCTTTGATCATACAGATTCTGTCTAGATATCAGCAGATTAGGCCACCTCGATAGTAACTTGGAACACAATCAATTTGGAACAATAATACAGATGAAATATTTTCAAATAAATAACAACAATTAGGGCTGGATTTTGAATGCCTAAAGGCTGTTAGTAGGGGCTTAGGGGCTTCCGAAGGCTTTATATATTTGAGGTTTTTCCTGTGTTTTCAAGATAAATTAATTTTGGGCTTTTATTTGATTTACAAAGACCGTGTACTCGAACTTGTTCAAGTAAAAATATGCTATAAGCGTTTAAATTTCAGAACATTATTCTTAGGACTTTAGGATATTTGGCTTGCACTGGGAAAGTTGACTGTGTGTGTGTTTCAAGTATGTATGAACTTCCCAAATTATTGATGTAGAGCATAATGTTCTATGCCTCTGAGTAAAGGGGGGAATGCATATAGATGTGTAGTTATTCTATTTTGGTGGGGGAAAATGGACATAGTGTCTTATACTTCAAAGTACATATATATATATATTCCTTTGAGGGCACAGTTCTTTAAACGCTTGATCTCCAATACTGATTATTGGGGTAGCAATTCAACACTATTAGATTTGGCCATGACTTGAAATGAAATTCTGAAAACTTTAGAATTAAATAATGCAGCAATTAGTAGAGGTAGATAAATACGATATAAAGAATGGTTAAACATCTTAACTACATTTCCATTACCCAGGAAAGCTAGATCAACCTTAAGTTGTAGAAAATAAGATGCCCCTCGATGCTGCACCACTGCACCAAGTTAGTATAAATTTATTTTTTCTATGCTTCTTTTTCCCTTTCTTTCGAACCAACTGCTGTTAGGTTTCTAGATTGAACATACTTGCTTTACAGAAAGCTAGATGGCGCTACAAGTAATCTTGCAAACACTTGGCGGATATCGAATCGTTGCGATAGCATTCCTAAACAGAAAACAAATACTGTAAACGGCAAGCACCTATTATCGCATGTTCGGAATAGATAGTGGAAATGTGCAATGACTAATATGCTGGCTGAGAAACAGTTGGAATAGAGGCATGCAGAGACATGGCGTATTAGACAATGGGTTTAGGGCGGTCTAAAATTAGGTAGTCAGGTTCAATAGAACAATTCTAATGAAATATTTTTGATATATATCTCAACGAAAGTATGAAACAATAAATATTTTTAATTAAGAAAATTGGCAAAATATTTATTCTTTTAAGAATGAGGGAAACGTTCTATTGTTTTTATAAGGATTAAAGATGAGGTATATTTCGCCTGTAGTAGGATTCTAATTAATTATTTCTCCTTATGCTAAATATAATACGTCATAACTTCACGTCATAAGTTTATTCTTTGTTCTTTAAGAATGAGGGAAACGTTCTTTTAAGGAATAAAAATGAGGTATATTTCGCCTGTAATAGCCTCCTAATTAATTATTTTTCCTGATGCTAATATAATACGTCATAACTTCTGAGTCACTCGTCGACTATAAAATACTTTTTTAACGAAGGTGAACATCAGAAAAACAATTACAAGTTATTAAAAGCAATAACTCTACTAAACTTTATCAAAAATAACGGCTCTAGTGAGCTCACCGGGCGAGCCGCGGTAGCCGGCGGGATTTGAACCCGCAAGGGATGACGGTCCCTGGATGTAAATCCATGCCTTACCAGATTCAGCCACGGCTACCCCACGACGCAGGTATTAGTTACCGGTGTAGTTCAGATTTAGGCAGATGTGTATCGCGGAAAAGTAATTTGAGAGTCTTGAAAAGCTCCATTTTTCCTATCAGATTTTTCTGCGTTTGCAAGCATAAAACGTTAAGAAAGTCTTCTTAACTTAATTTTATTTTTTAAGCTTATTTTGTTTATTTATTTATTGCTGAATAAATGTTACTAATTAAAATGTTAATTTTCTTTTGTTTTATTTCCCATCGTTAGAGACGCAATAAAAGTTTTCAGATAAAGATGGAGCTACAGAAACAAGGCATCGGAAGTGGAAAAAGCTGATGAAGCCTTGATCTGGAAATTAAAGGAACTGTTCGAACAAAGAAATGTGAATCCCTTGATTCGTGGGGTTAATTAATTCACAAATAACTTGACTGTTAATTAATAAACGGATTCATTGAATGGTATGATTAATAACTCCTCGATGAACGACGATGCAAACCACAACCAATTGCAATGGAACTCGACTACTTCGGAGTTGACGTGACCATAAAATTAATTCGATTAGTCCAAAAATTCAAATCAAGAAAAACTAGATCTAAAATTAAGTATAGAAAAAGTGGCAATGAAGATTTATTTTTAATATATAAGAGTATTAACAAATAATACAAAATTAATCAATAAACGGTAAGTAACTTTAATAAATAATGATAAAAGTTTTATTATTTAAAATTAATTATTTTCAAAAGTAAGTAAATAATTTTAATAAACAAACAGTATACAGTCTTTTGAACATAACAGTTGTACCATAAAACTTTAAAATGAGAAATACAATACTCATCTAATGTGTTCAAAATTCTTAAACAAGTAAGGAATTGTCATGCTTTTTTGATTGATATATTGTTCAATAATAAAGTCTTTGCATGAATAAAGGGCCTTAAAAATTATTTATTTCCAATCACTAAGGACACAAGCCGTGGACAAATTAAAGTAATAAAAATATATAATTATTTGTTTTGACTTCGATTTAACCAAAATAAATTCGAATTAAAGAAGATGTCGTAACTTTATGCTAATAGGAAACTCAAAGGACCTCAAAATTTACTGATAGAGGAAGTTCTCAAATTCGAAATTAGTCTTTAATTTCATGACGAACGTGGATATGTCTTTCTTGGAGAAATACTGTCAACACATATGCCATATCATAGTAATGGATTCATACCTGTTAGATACAGTGGTAACCAGATTTGATTACATTTCACACAGATATTGAGCGATGATGTCATGCCAAAGGCATGGAGAGTTGTTGTTCGATACTCTCCTCTTATATCAGTGACTGTGATTGGGTCGAAAAAGTGAGGGGAAAAAATTTTATAGATATCTAAAAGATCCGGGAGTGTACAACGTAGACGGGAATGGGCGGGAAAAAATCAGGGGGGGGCAAAAAAATTATAGACATCTAAAAGATCCGGGAGTGTAGAACGTAGACAGGAATGGGTGGAAAAAGTGAGGGGGCAAAAAAATTATAGACATCTAAAAAATCGGGAGTATAGGCCGCAGATAGGAAAATTTAAAAATTTAGATTAAAAATTAGCTAGTTTCACGTTCCTTTTTTGCAATTCCTAATTTAAAAAAAAAATGCTAAATGAAATAAATAAAATGAAATGAATAAAGCTAAAATGAAATAAAAATTGAATTTTTCCCTAAAAAAGTAGGAGGGCGACTACCCCTCTGGCCCCTCCCCTCAACTCGCCGCCACTGTCTTATATCACAAAGTAAACTAGAGAGAGTGCTCTGCCCTGTTTTCTCGTATAAAGTACACAATATGTGGCGTTTTGTGGTAAGCTAAACATTGCACTGAAGAGAATCAATGAAGTATCTAAAGGGGCGATATTTGGAAAGGGGGCTGCAAAATCAGTCACGCATGAAAGCACTTTTAAAACCAAGGAGATCAGCGGTACTACCTCAATCATTAAAAGAATAACGAATGTAATTAAGTCTTATTTTTCACCTTTTGTTGGGAAATTGCATTTTTGTGGAAGGAAAGTTGGTGATGGACGCGCGATTTCGCAACCTGTCTGCAGAGATTGAAGGCGGCAAACGACGAACTAACTAGGCCAAGACCAAAGAAACATCACCCCGCCCTGCCTAAGCATCCGGGTAACAACTGGATGACCGGCCGCCGCAACAAATAGTCAGGCACCGTGGTTCCTGCATAATAGCCCCCATTACGAGCGGCCCGTGCAACAACCCTCCGTTTTGCAGGGGTACGACCCGTCATCGGAAGTGGGCCCAAAGAGCCACACCACCATTATTGTGCCATCGGGTTGACGAGAGCCTGCGTACTTATATGGCAGCCTCTCCTCCGCGAACTCGCTGTGTCCCCCCGACGGAGTAGACGAACTAACTACATTACTAATATGTTTTTCCCCGGAATTTACTGTTTTTGTATTCAGAACAGTGGCGTAGTCGCAGCTTTTGCCGCCCTATCTTTGCAAAATACATAGGGCAGATAAACCTCAAAATAAGAAAAAAAATGAATTAAGTCTAGGAAATAAAACATTTTATTAGTAACGTAATTCGTTTGACTCCCTCGATCTTTCCAGTCTTTCTTTCACATATCGGCAATTTGCCGACAAAAAGCGAAAACTACGAAAGAATTACATTATTTTGGTATGTATGTAGAAAAACTCAATTCCGGCCTGAGCCGCCAAGAATTGTGGGAAAAAGTGTGGGCGGTTAAATCCCAAACCCCGCCTACAGGTAAAAATGCTTCATCTAAGGAACACTCTAGGGGTAAATACACCAAAGATAAAGGAGAAGAAACAAGAGTTAAAACTAAATTATTTATTACTAGAACATAATATTAGAACATAATATATAAATATATATGTATATATATATTAATAAAAGAAAACATAGAAAGAAAACATTAAAAACACGTTGTAAAAGAAAAACCAAAATAATAATAAAAAGGAACAAAAACGCCAACGTCCGGGACGCGTCATCAGCAAGGGAAATCCCGAACGGGCGCAAGCATAAAATTCGGTGTTTTCTGACACAAAACTCTAGCAATAATGCCAAAAAGAGTTTGTTTCCCCGGAACACCGAAACAAAAACCAAAGTTTGAAACAAAGCAAAAAGCCCAAGTCCAAATGAGAAAAAAATAAAAATATAATAAAAGCCCAAGGCTATTAGAAACAAAACATATTAAACCCAACCCCAAAACCAACAAAACAAAACAAAAACGAAGAAAAAGGTGTCAAAACTCACCCAAAAATCCACAATTGAAGAGACAATGCAGACACACGCGGCACGAACTACCGTTTAAAAGTGCTGATGTGACTTTTGTAAGTTATCAACTTACACCTCGTTAAAAAGTTAGTAAGAGCCAGATATATACAGTAGAGTCTCCCTACAACGAAGTCTCCCTACAGCGAATTTCTCCCTATAACGAAATTTTTAATCGGAATGTTAAATAACATTCAGAATATTCTCCATATAACGATGTGGTTGTCTCCCTATAACGAATTTTTTCAGACCTGTATCTTTTCGATTTTTGTCATTTTTGAAGAAAGTAGCTAATTTTTGTGCAAACAACAGCGATAACACATAAGAATAGAATGCTATGTGAAGGGTAATGCAATTGTGGGGACCTGGGTTTCTACAGAGGGAGCAACATTTCTACGGGTCAAGATTCCAAGAATCGGGGTGGAGTGGGGGTGGAAACAGCAAATGGATGTGACAATACGCATTTTATGTTTATCAATACTAGTACATATTATTCTCTAAATTGGTGAATTGTCTTCACTTTTGAGCATTTTATTTATACAATAAAAATTAGTATAATTTTAACAAATTTATAATAAATATTACTTCTTTTTTAATTGAAAGTCATAATTAAATAATTTTGAATTTATCGCACATACTAAAAGGTTTGTTTCATTTACTTAAATAACTGCAAAAATCTCTAATCTCCGTATAACGAAATTTTCTCTATAGCGAATTTTTCAACTGGAACCAAGCGATTTCGTTATAGGGAGATTCCACTGTAGTTACGCAGATAGATACAGGTTACAGCCATAGCCCATCGTCGCCGTGCTAACAGGGACGAGACCCCGTTAACTGCTTAAGCTCGCATCTACCGCATATCTGTACTGTTGGATTTCAAAAAGTCATCTCCCCCGATTAAAACATTACACTGGGTTCTTTTTAACGGAGAAATACCCACGCATCACGTGATTAGCACGAAGAGACCGCGTGATCTTTATCTCTCGATACCTTTCCGCTGACACAACAATATTCAAATGAGCTTGTACGGAAAGTGAGAAAATATTATTACGGGGGAATTAAACTTACGCTTTTAAGCTAGACTGGGAAAATACAATTCTTACATGTATACAATGAAAGAGTTAGTGGTGCCGCTGCTCTTTCTTCGTTATAAAATTTATTTTCTGGCATGTCTGATTTTGCCTCCCAGGGTGGACAGCCCCTCCGCCACCCCTTTAACTACGCCACTGATTCATATTTATGTGCCCTATGTAACTTGCAAAGAAGGGGCGGCATGTTGCCAGCTCAACCGGGCGGGGAAAGTTGTAGCTACGCTACTGAAGAGAATTGAATATACGTTTCTGTCCTTTCTCTTTGGCTGATTTAAACCAACATTTGATGTAAATTTACGTTCTTATTGTAAACATCACATGGAAAAATTCATTTATCTAGCTTATTACGTTATTGAGGAATCACAGTCACATTTCCACGAATATATCAACCGGGTGTTCTGAAACTTGAGTTGTTAAATGAAACTGAAACCAACTCTCTATGTTATGTGGTTGCTGAGCTATAAGCGTTTAAAAAACCCACGAAAAGCGTCATAATTTTTTTCCTTTCTCGACACACCATTAGACTACTATGGAGAGACGTAAGTCTACGTCAAAAATGACTCGCTTAACGAGCGACGTTTAGCATAACGAGTGACTAGGAGAAGGGAAATCCCAGAATTTGCGGTTATTGTCATATCCACGGAGCTTTTATTTTGCTTTAATTCTTATCAAACTAGTTGTTTAGTACTTGTGCGTGCACTTTTAACTGTAACCTGTTTTAACTGTTAATCGAATTAGATCTTTTGTTTTGATTTCTTTTTTCCAGTAATATTGAAGTCCATGGTTTTTTAAAATTATTTTTCGGCAGTGCATTTATAGTTGTTGAAACGCTACGTCACAAATTATGTAACGTATTTGAGTGACGTAACGAGTTGAGTGACATATTTGAATCAATGACGTGATGTAATTGACTTATCTATCCTATTAAAATTCGAAGGTAAACAAACATATGTATCTATGTCCTTCTATCTTCTCACGAACCACTGAATCCTGAAACTAGCCGTAAGTACCAAAAGATGGAAAATAATCCAAGGAATCCCTTTCGACTATTTAAATTGTAATTAGTTAAAAAGATATTAAAAAAACATCAAAATGAATTAATTGACGTGCTGCCGTCTATTGGCAGCATGGTGAATTCATTCACGGCAGATTCTTTTTTCCTTATTATTAGTTTTCGCATCCGGTGTTGCATTTTTTTATTTATTTAATGGAAGTTGGTATTTCTTTTTGAGCGAGCTTCTGTGTTTGGATTTATTAACAATGGAAAAAAATCGTTTTCCTGCTTTTTTTTCTTCTTTTTTTTGTATTAAAGTGTTTAACTTCGTAACGTTTGTTAGGGAAAGTAAATGACAGTATTTGTTGATTGTAGAGAAAAACGGAGGCGGGTCATATGAAAATATATGGATCTCAAGGTCTCACGTGACCTCACTTTCGGGAATATCCTATTATTCGTGATAGCCCGTGCAACGCCGGGCCGCACAGCTAGTTTCTATTAATAAGAATAACAGAAAAGGTACATCAGTCCGTGCACTCATTCAACGTTTCATCTCTGAAAATCCTATCCGAATTCCATGCTGGTTGATTCTGCATGAAAGATAGGATGACGATGATTCAGTCTCCTTAACGATCTTATATATAATTTTCTTTGATTAAACGTTATACATAAAATTTTTTGAGTATTTTTCTGGGCATTGAACGCATTATCGTATTTTACATTGATTTCTATGGGAAAAATTGTTTCTCATAATGAGTAAGCTTCTGTAACGAATTGCTCGTTATGCGAGGTTTAACTGTATTTATATAATGAACGAAAAAATGACAAGTGTCAAGTAAAGTCATATTAGAGGTATATAAAATCTACCAGGTAATAGAAACTAATCATTGATTAATCAGTCTTTTTATAATCCTTTATTTACCAAATTAACTTGCCAGAAAGTGTTCGATTTTATTTTGGCATCATTAGATACGTTTTAATGCAGAATAACCCCAGGAAAGATGAAAACTTTAAAATTAAATAAGATAATTTAATTAATTTGATTAATAATTAAAAATTTAATTTTTGCCTTCATCTGCCACGTACTGCTAGCTGTCGGAACTACATTCCTCGTGTTCATGCGAATACTGTCAGGAAAAACTGTCAAATTACGAAGATATAAACGTGATTGATTAAAGTACAGTAGAGTCTCCCTTCAACGAAGTCTCCCTACAGCGAATTTCTCCCTATAACGAAATTTTTAATCGGAATGTTAAATAACATTCAAAATATTCTCCATATAACGATGTGGTTGTCTCCCTATAACGAATTTTTTCAGACCTTTATCTTTTCGATTTTTGGCATTTTTGAAGAAAGTTGCTAATTTCTGTGCAAACAAGTCGTTTACAAGTGCCTGTTTCTGGAACCACTCGCATTGTTCATTCCAGCGATAACACATAACAATAGAATGCTATGTGAAGGGCAATGCAGTTGTGGGGACCTGGGTTTCTACAGAAGGAGCAACCATAGAGTAGTACTCTAAAGGAGTAACATTTCTACGGGTCAAGATTCCAAGAATAGGGGTGGAGTGGGGGTGGAAACAACAAATGGATGTGACAATACGCATTTTATGTTTATCCATACTTACACATTATTTTCTAAACTGGTGAATTGTCTTCACTTTTGAGCATTTTATTTATACAATAAAAATTAGTATAATTTTAACAAATTTATAATAAATATTACTTCATTTTTAATTGAAAGTCATAATTAAATATTTTTGAACTTATCGCACATAATAAAAGGTTTGTTACATTTACTTAAATAACTGCAAAAATCTCTGATCTCCGTACAACGAAATTTTCTCTATAGCGAATTTTTCAACTGGAACCAAGCCATTTCGTTATAGGGAGATTCCACTGTAGTATTTTTAAGTATCGTCGGAAAATAAAGGATTAAGCTCCCAGCATTTTGATATGATTGATTCATGTTGTTCCTGCAGTTAGCGATTCAGTCTTTATTCCACATTATGGTTACTGCAATTAAGTAATTTGTTGTAGATACTATTTTCAGAATGAAATTAACATTGCTGGCATTAAATCATTTCGTATAAAGCCGAATTTACACTAATATACAGTAGTTTCTCTCTAATCCGACACATATGGGACCGGACACCTGTCGGATTATAAAGAGTGTCCGGACTATAGAAAAATCACGTACTGAAAGTGGGAAAATTTCAAGTTTTAACAGGACTCATCAAGTAATATGTTACAACAGGTGCGTCGGACTAGTGGGAGTGTCGGAGTGTACTATAGTTCCAAGTGTGCACGTGACTCGTGATTCATGAGTTCAAGAAGTCTTGCAAATATGCGATCCTAGTGTAAAATTGCCTTGATAACAGAACGCTCCACGACTTTATACTTTCTCGTATACGAAGTATACAAAGAGAAAGTATTGTAATCGTCAAAAAATTCGAACTCGAGATTTTGACGAATCTCTACGTTTTAGACCTCCCCGAGTCCGAAAAACACAATTTTGGAATTATGTCTGTCTCTGAACACGATAACTCGAAAACTATTTGAGATGCAGGGATGAAATTTGGTGTGTGATCTTTACACATAATTTGTAGGTTTCTATCAAATTTTGGACAAAATCCGTCAACTGGAAGTCTGTCTGTCTGTATGTTCGAGGTCATGCCAACGCTATAACTCAAAAACTTGAAAAGACAGATGGATAAAATTTCATACACAGTTTTATCGACATGAATGTAGGTCCGTATACGATTTTGGGCCAAATCCGTCAAAAAGAGGCGTTCAAATTGCATATTCAATTTTTTTTTTATCCGATTCTCATGCGCATGCGTATTGGTAGTAATCTGTTATTGTTGTAAATTTTATTTACAACAATAAATAATGTTTTCAAACATCAATTGTTAACAATTTTTTTTATTGTTGTAAATCAAACCGATCTCATTATTTCAGCAAATCTTTTATTCACGCGCTTTTGCAACTGTTACGGTTGTGGTAGTATAAATTGTTTTCTTGGGAATTCAATTCCAAAGCAGAATTTTCGCTTTAGTATTCAATGCATTGCCTATTTTATCGCGCCTGCTTCAAAATAATATTTTTTTGAAACGTGGCAACAGATATTTGATTCAGGTTTGTTTGTTTGTTTCACTTTCTCGTATACGAAGTATACAAAGAGAAAGTATTGTAATCGTCAAAAAAATTCGAACTCGAGATTTTGACGAATCTCCACTTAGAAAGTATACGAGAAAGTTTAGGGGAGACCACTCAGGCTGGTTTACTTTCTCGTTGTTGTTGCTTCATGTTCCCCTGGTCCAAATACCAGATCAGATCCATGATACCATGTCGCTCTAACATAGATAATCTTCTCGTATACGAAGTATACAAAGGGAAAGTATTGTAATCGTCAAAAAATTCGAACTCGATACTTTGATGAATCTCCACGTTTTAGACCTCCCTGAGTCCGAAAAACACAATTTTGGAATCATGTCTGTCTGTGAACACGATAACTCGAAAACTTAAATAGCTAGATGGATAAAATTTGGTACACAGTTTTATCACCAGGAATGTAGGCTTGTATCAAATTTTGGACCAAATCCGTCGAAGGGTTGACTGTCGGTCTGCAACTCCTAAATGCTATGTCTTAGATAAATAAAAATTGATATGAAGTCTGCTAACATTAAATGTACATCCGTGCCAAATTTTCGTTTCAATTGATCAAAAATAGGCGCTCAAATTGTATATTCGATTTTTTTTTTCTCTTACGCCAGGCCATATTGCGTATTGGCGAGTACTCGCCTTTCACCTCGCCAAGAGAAGCTAGTGGGTATGCCGTTTAGCTTATTTTTTCTCCACCTGTGTTAGGGACGCTTGGTGCATTTGCCTTATTTTTTCTCCACATATGTTAGGGACCATACGAGAAAGTTTAGGGGAGATCACTCCTGCTTGTTTTTATTTGAAACTATCTTCAATACCATATTTTAATAAATTCTAAATTAAAGAAATGTCCTTAAGTTTCGAACCTCTAGTCCAAAACATCACAACAAGATAATCTTTTAAGCTTCATTCGTCTTGCCGGATTCCATTAACCTTATGTAAATTGCTTGATGTAAAAATCGCTGCGCAATCTGTTCGTACCGATTCTTACATAAAACAATTTACGGAAAAAATACGAACCTAAAAACATTATAACGTTAAGAAAAGCGAAAATGGTGAAAATTCTGTTTTGAAGTTAATGTCTAAAGAACGCAATTTTTGATATCATAGCGTTAACATTGGCAAAAGCACGC
The DNA here is from genome assembly GCA_013235015.1 of Araneus ventricosus. Classification (NCBI taxonomy): domain Eukaryota; kingdom Metazoa; phylum Arthropoda; class Arachnida; order Araneae; family Araneidae; genus Araneus; species Araneus ventricosus. Next base: position 11,195 of record BGPR01024572.1, on the reverse strand, counting down.
GATTGGAAAGTTTGATTAAACTACAAAATTGGTTTGAATTCCATCACAACATTAAAGTGTTGTTAGAAATCGTGCTTAAAATTATTTTTGAGAAATTTATTAAAATCAGAGAAAAAATTAATAAATGGTATCAATTGAAATAAAATGGTATAAAGCGACCGGAACGGAAATAAAATGGCATCAATTGAATGCTGATTATTTTTTTAATTTTAAGATGTTGTAAAAATGTTTTTTGTGTAATAATATGCTCCGAAGCTATTGTGGGAAAACATTAAAATGTCAATTAATTTTTATTTAAGTAAAAATCTAATAAAATTTTGGAAAAAAAAAATTCTACGGGAGGCTGTCTCTGCGAAACGCCCACTGGGATTGAGGGGCGTAGACTTACTTACCTTACTCAACTGTGACTTTCTGTGACTGAAGTAGCTCTATGTGACTAAAGTAACTCTTTGTAACTCTGAGATTATGTGACTGGAGTAGCTCTTTGTAACTCTCAATTTATGTGACTGATTCGCGATTTTTTTTTTGGGGGGGGGGGTTATTTTCGAGAAAAAAATTCTTGTTTTAAAATGTAATATATTTATTCATGTTATTAATATTGGATATAATTTCAGTTAGTAACAATCTTATGTAAAATCGGACGATGGTACGAGAAATAGCAAACGTAATTCAACAATTTTGGAGTAATATTTCGCCTGAACGTAAGATCGATGAATGAATCGCCTAATGTACTCGGATAGTTTGTAGGAACCATATTGAGATTAAAATAATGTTTAAGAAAATCAAATTCGTTTTCGTTTCTCTTCGCGTCTATGTCGAATTCTCCCATCATAATGATCGGTACGTCTTTATCTATATCGAAATCTTGAACGATGAGCAAAATTGATTCCGAGTATTTCATAAGACAACTGAATACGAAAGTTAGGTTGGTCACTGCGAGCGTGCGCATCGGTCGCTGTGACGTCATCAAAATTCTTCGTGATTTTCACCAACTTGGCAATTCGACTGTGACTAAACCATAATTCCAATTTCTAAAGTTATTTTTGCAATATTCAATGTCTACCTATCTCTGCTAAATGAAACTGAAACCAACCCTCTATGTTTTTTGGTTGCGGAGCTATAAGCATTTAAAAATACGAAAAGCGTCATAATTTTTTCTTTTCCCGACACCCCATTAGACCACTATGGAGGGACGTAAGTTTACGTCAAAAAATAAAATTCTAATATTTCATACTTAATGTTAGAGAATCTGGATATGCTTAACAGCATTTTACTTCATTAGTTCCAAAAAAAAAGGCAGCCGATGGCATTTCAATTAATATCAATAAGAATAGACCAGTGGATGGATACAGATGCAGTAAAATCAAGTTGAAATTTAACTCAGTCTATTTTATTCTGGTTATAAAATCTTTGCCATTTCGGCCCGTATAGGTACTTCAACACAACAGCCGAGCACAAATACTGTGAATGCCCGCTCTTAAAATAGTTCTCACTATCCTCATGAAGAAAATTAACAGTTGTGGCGCCATCTAGTGATTACAAAGCAAGTGAATGTTATTTAAGGAAGAGAAATTTTGCATTTTAAAAACCGATAAATGTGAAATTCCTCGCAGAAATTTTTTAAGCATTTCTTTAATCAAATCTCAGATAGTACAAATAATATTGATTGATATATGGTTTTTTGGTTATTGCAGTATTAGGAAAAAAATTTTGAAAGATTTATTTATATTCAATGCCTTCTTAACAAATAGGCTAATTGGGCAGTGACTCAGGGGCGCCATTGCTCCAAAAGCCTCTACAAATTTTTTTATAATCATTATACTTTAATTTTTAACCAAAAATTTATCTAATTAGAATTTTAAATATGAAAAAGGTTCCTATTAACCAAGTTTTTTTTCGCTATCAACTGTTATCATTATTTTTATTAAATTAATTTAATTTTTCCATATTCAGTTATTAAAATTATACTAAGACGTGTTATTTACACTATGTAGTGTAAAAATTCATGAACTGTCTTAGAATGTGTGTTTTTTTAACCTAGAAAGCTTTTTTTTTTTTCCTTTTTCGGGAAGGATATATTTTTAATCTTCCTATTTTTAATTTACTTTGAAACATGTTAATTAGAACATTCATGGTTTTAAAATTAAATTCATTGTCTTAAGACATCTTTTAAACTATTTAAGAAACAAATTATTTTTAATTGTCATGTGCACATGCTTTAAGTAATGTCCTTAAGAAGTTAAAGAAATTCAAAAGCTGTTCCACACACTTTTCAGTCATGCTTCGTCTTCTGACTCTACGAGAATTTTAAAAACCATACGTTCCGTAATGTGAAAGATCAAGTTGCCACAAAGAGCCGAGAAAATTAACACATGAATGTTGGTTGAATAATTCGAAAAAATTAGCAGTATTGAGTTTCCATTAATTTATTACTAAATGTGACAATTTTTGTTTAACAAAATTTTGACTTCTATTGAAGTAAGATTGAGATGATGAAAGAAAGGAACTTTACAAAATTTTTAGACGAGTCACGTCCTTCTGATTAGAACACACAGATTAGTACATTTTGATTTCACAATGAAATCGACAATTGACCGCATTCGATTAACACAACAGCCATTCAATTTTCGAGCTGCCATCTAGTGGAAAGAAATAGAAGCAATGTTTCGACAAGAGTATTTTTTTTATTTTTAGTTAACTATGTAGTGAAAATTTGACAAAAAAGATGTCAACCCTAAAGAAAGTTAAGTGCATTTAAGTAATAAAAAGTAATTTGATAAAGCTTATCAAAAATTTCAAAATTTATTGGAAGAAGAACAAAGTTTTATAACATTTTCCAAAAGCGAACGCGATTGCCGCTATGATGGGGCATGTTTGTAATGAACATTAAATGCTTCTCAACAACTATTTTAAAGAAAATCAGCCATTTAAATTTAGTGCTATTTTATTCAGACTTTCAAAGTGCAGATTATATTTTACTCCTTTTCTTTTTTATGAGGTTTTTTTGAATATTCATTTAATTGTTATAAGGGCCTCTTGATTTATAATTACTTCTAAAATGCTCTACAGTGGAACATCGCTAATTTGGAGCTAAAGATGGCAGTTCTTTTAAAGGTCTTCTGTTCAAGTAAAAATGGTAATAATTTATCATATTTAACAGTTCTTGAATTTTTTTTAGTCTGGCTTGCAGCGCCATTCCCCATACGGTGGCGAAAAGAAAAAAGCCTCTCAACTCCGGCTAAGAGTTGATGACAGCTGGACCTAAAAGGTGTGATCTGCTATTAAGCAGGAGACGGAATATTTACCTTCTATCAAACGAGTTCTTTTACAGCAGCTATATTTGCAGTGGCGGACTGGGTCTGAAAATAGTGGTTGCCAGGAGTCAGTGAGGGCCCACACATATCTATAATCGTAACATTAATTCATATGTATATATATTAAATTATATATATTTAATTTAATTTTTTATTATATATTTCATTTTTCCGCGTTTTAAAAATAAATCCCTTTTAACACCATTTAGTTTTCTACGTTTAAAATAACGAAACTATGTTTAAAGTTATTTGATTTTAAATTCCGTAAGTTAAATATTGTATAAGAAACACGGACCTTGGGTACAGGGCTATTTTATTTATTTGCTTTAGAAATTTACTACTTATTATTTTTTGCTCTTTTTTTTATTAGCTTACTATAGAGAAAGAGTTCTTCTTTTTTCCTTTCCCACATTTCCTGGGGGCCCAAATTGTCTTCTGTTTAAGAGGGCCCACTTGCCATCGGGCAAGCTGGCAGCCTCGCCAGTCCGCCACTGTATATTTGTACCTCCTATTAAGCGAGATCGTAAAGATTTATAAATGGGTCTTATTACCACTATTTTAATAAGTATAAATTAATAATTACTATTTTAGTCACACTGCTGACTTTCGTATACCTATGTTGAGTTTTACAATAAAATGATGAAACGAAGAATATAGTCCATTTAACTTACTGAGCTGCATACAAATAAATAAATTTACAGTAAATAATTTTAATAATAAGAAAGATAATAATTTTAATCTTCCTGCAAAAAAAAATAAGAAAATTATTTACTTTAAAAATAGTAATTTTAATAAATAAGTTGAGAATTGTAATAAATAAACAGTATACAGCGATTTGAATGCAGTAATTCTACAATAAACTTCAAAATAAAGTGTGCAATTCAGACCTAACGAGTACGAAACTTTTTTTAAAAGTGAGAAAATGTTTATTGCTGTTTTGATTGAATGCATTAGCACGTAAAATAAAACAGACACGGAGGACATAATTTACGGACTTATCTGACCATCAGAAACAACTCAGAAATAAAATCAAATTTTACACTTGTTGGTTTTGTCTTTGAATTAACCAAAATAAATTCGATTTGTAGACGATATTTAGCATTTTATTAATAGAGAAATTCAAAGTACCAGAAACAAAATTTAATTGCCGACGAATTTGAAATAAAAACTTTCGAACTAGCCAAATGTTGCATTACCGCTAAAAGTATTCAGCATAATTTTTTTTTAAGCTCAGCTTTCGAGATGCCATCTGGAGAAAAGAAATAGAAATAGTATCAAGGTAAGAATATTTATTTTATGTAATTATGTTTGACGGGATGTTTCAAATCATTTTTGAACGAAAGTGTTATGTAGTTAATTACAGAACAAATATTTAGATTTATGTATCATCCATTAATTATTTTAATAAAAGTCAAAAAGTCCTCATGTTTTTTTTTTTACATTAAGTAGGATTTTTTTTATTATATCATCGGATAGAAAATTTCTTCGGCTGCAATTTACTATACATTTTATTAAAATAGTTTAAAGATAAGGTTAGGGGAAATTTTCTGTTGTTGTCCACAGATTGCCTAGATTGATTTATAAACAGTTGTCTAATTGGACCATTTAATCCAATGGGATTATTATCGTAAACTACAGAAAGCAGTTTATAGCATTAATAGTCCTCATAAATTGGAACGTATCAGTGACGTAAACCATTGGCCTTGGATTTGGCAGCGACTGGTAAGGGAATGGAGCTTAAACTTATATGCGTATACATGAAATTAATACAGTGGTACATTTAAAATACCCATCTCTATAACTTGAGCTGTCTTGCTCACATTGCGCTCATTTAGTATTTCTTTGCCACGCACAATCACTTTTCAAAATGATACACACATAGTGATGAGAATTCGATGGAGCGCACGGTCTGTGGAGCCACAATCTCTAAAACATGACATCAGTGAGCATGAGATTTGAATATAAATGCTTGGATTCAAGTATCCGTCCCAGGTAGTAGTGTCCTGGACCTCACAAGGAATGCAATGCTATGGTGTTTGCTTCATGCCTGGTAATGCTGGAAGGAGGATAGGTGAAAGTAGGGGCTTCCTCTAAGGTGGTGTGGCGCCATCTACCGGGCCTTTTCAAAATGATATGTATAAACAATTTACCTTCAGTTTATGTAGTATATGTAATGAAAGTCTACATTGGTTTAAACAACAAAAGACAGAATGGATAATGTTTTCAGATTTTATAGAGGATAGAACAGATGAAAATTACACAACATGTGCAAGTTTAAAAGCTCGCCTCTTACTCAAGTCAAATTTTGAAGCAAATGTGTTAGATTGCAAATATTGCATTAACATCATTTTTCGGCTTTGTCAGTATTTTTAATTAATTTAATTCTTCGCCACTAAAGTTTCTTTCTTTTCTTGTGGCAACTTTGGCTAATTTTGAAATTCAAACGTTAATTTTAACCGTTTCATTTAATTTCTAAATTTTACTTAACTATTTACTTTGTTTTCGATTTAATTATTATTTGTATTAACTTTTGTTGTTGTTTCCATTAAGGTTTCAACTTTATTAATTTTTAAATTCAAATTTTGCAACGGGACTATTTCTTCGCCATCTTGGCTCGCGTAAGTTTTTGGCGTCATCAGGTCTTAGGCGTCTGTATCTGGAATCGTTTTCCGTTACTTTTAGAATTCCTTTGTGATGGGCTAAGCGAGTGGTTGGTGTTGTTCCAGCTGCGGGCCCCCAGGGCCGGTGGGGTCGGGGTCTTGTCTTTTCTTGCATCTGCGTGTATTTTTCCGTTAATATTTTATATATTTTGGAGGCTGAAGCTGAAGATTCTTTTTTATTCTTCGTTGGTATTCCTATAAGGATGCAGTACGAAAAAACTCGGTGATGAATGCTCTGAAAGACGAGATGGAAAGTTTTCTACAACACTATTCCGGAACAATCTGTTGAATTAAGGTGCTATTTGTGAAAGAAAGCATTTCTTTCTTTATGCCGGAACAATCCATGAACGCTGATTTTCAATGATCATCACCTTTTGCGGGATCTGCAGTGTGGGTAATGCCTACAGCATTTTTATTTTTCATCGTGGTGGTGTGTACTCTTAATCACAGAGATCGTGATCATCTTTTTAACGTCTATTCCTGCTCAACATTTTTGTTCTCATCTTCAGCTTTTCCGATTTTAGAATGAGTGATGCAGGCCTAGAGGAATGGCCGAGCAAGGTGCGAAAATGTGCAAGTTGCATACTTCAAAATACCATTGTTAAGTGAATATAAAAAAAATTCACTTTTTTTTTTTTTAAGTAATACTCATCAATTCAAGAAGTGTTTGTGATGTTGCAGTGAATAATGTTCATCATTACATCTCTATCAAATTTAGGTTGTCTTTTTTTTACTTTGTGTTCTGAAATATAATTCTTAGGCCTGCAGTGCTAATGTGTAGCTACAATTTTTATTTTTTGTCTTGTTTGATAAATGTTCATTTCTGTGCATCAATTTTTATGCATATATCTAAATTTTTATGGCAGTAATTAATTTCAATATCAATAATTGTTAAAATAAAAAATATTTAAAATCAAAGCTAATTGAATTTGTCTCATTTATAACGCAGTACTTATTATGTGTTTTCAGGTTTATTTTTAGTAACCCAATATGCAGATACCTGAAAGGTAGGTTTCGAATATAAGGGTCAAATAAAAATTGTATTTTATTGTGTAATTTAAAAATAAAAACTATACGATCACCAATGGTAGCCATCTTATATAATAGTGCCTATTAATAGGTACAGATCTAATAAAATGATTTACATGTTAACAGTTTTCGGTCTTATACATGCCATTATTAAGCTTAGTGCTTGCTTAAAAATAAAGTTATAACATTTCTTTTTTAAGTAAAATGATTGATCAAACAGTTGCTCCTAGGTCATAGTTGATGAATACTTTTTACAATATAAAATAACTTCATCTGTTGAATATTATTTTTACAGTAAAAAACAATTTCCTCTGTTGAATATTATTTTACAGAACTTTTGTTAGAAACGATTAAAAAATTCAAAGTTGTAGGAGGATTCTCTTTCCCACTCTTATGCCTTAAGACGGAGGTCTATATGATTTGTGATGGACGAATTTAAAGACAAGGCGAGGAACACGAATTCACATTAAGTCAGGAATACGTCCGCTTCTCCGAGTCTTATCTGCAAGTCAAAATTCAGCTTGACTCACCTCTAATATAACAAGTCAGTACAACATTTGTCAACGAATTGCAAAATAAACTAAATATTATATAAAAACTTGCCTTATATTTAAAGTGGTGCAGTTTACTTCTCCAGTTTATTAAGTATATCAGTCGGTAGAATTTTTGGAAATTTAACATATTTGTTAACTTCGGAATCAAATAACAATCAGAAATAAGAATTCAAAGTTTTACAATACCTTTATCCTTACTTTCCAAAGTTTATCCTGATTTTCCAAAGGCAATTCCTCTGATTAGGAATAAATAAATCAATTCACATCATTTTTTTTAACTGAATATAGATGGCGCTTCAATCTCATTTACCACTCTGCATTGATCAATACAAGTAGTGAGATTATACTTTTCCCCGTTGGTTACAATAAATTGAATTTCCCGGTGCGCCAGTTTTAGAGGAAGCAATGGAGACAAAACCAACTGTTTGTATGCCATTTTTAACGCGAAATATGACTAAGGGGCTTAAAATTAATACCATACTCCAGGCGCTTATTAAGCCACTGATGATGATTGGGATAAAAGAAAATTCGACTCGACTTAAGACATGGTGCGGTCGCCAAGTTGAATTTCTTTCCCTCGCCAAATATGGTATTTATTTTGTTGGTAACCCTAAAACTTTGCCAGAATTTCTAATTTGTGCCAGAATTTGAGAAAATTCATGCTAAATTTCATACAATTTTATGTACTATTTGCAATTTTATGTGCTATTTCCAATTTTATGTACTATTTACATTTTTTAAAATGGCTGTCATTAGAATCGCCGCCATCTTGAAACCATCCAAGATGGCGGATTTTTGGCGACTTTTTGTATGGTTGGCGCAATTTCGCAGTTTGGAGAGAAACCTCACCATGTTCTTAAGTCTTACCGAAAATTCATATTATTTTCCGAGAGGCCACTTACCCTCGCTATGCCACTGGCCATGTTAAGAAAACGTTAGTCAGTTTTTGTCACATTTTAAAGTCAAATACGATGAGGAAGCGAAAAAATACCATGCCACGGGAGCTGTTTTCACAAGCTAAGTCACTGATGATGATGGTGGGGAGGCGAAAAAATAACATGCCACGGGAGCTGTTTTCACAAGCTAAGTCACTGATGATGATGGAGGGAAGGCAAAAAAAATCGGTTAATCTGGAGTCTGCGGTGCCGACTTACTTCGTTCTTTTTAGGATCGCCAACTCTTCGCTGCCAAGAAGGAAATGGGAGAACATTTGTTTTGGTTGCGCAATGATGTTTTTAACGACTGAGACATGCGCGCATGCGCGGAAATTAATCTTTTCAGCGGTGTTTTGCACATCACGCTATATTGCGCCTCGTTTCAATTGGGCTGTTTTGTTCATCTCTTCGATGTGATTGGTCGATTCATTCGAATTTCAATAAATCTTCTTTGGAATTCTTCGGTTTGAATATCGGTCAGAACTGTGTGTGTTATTCTGTGTGTTTCTTTTTTCAATGAATAAGCGAAGCTACGAGTATTCTGCTATGCTGAAAGTGGAGCCACTGATATTTTTTTAAGTTAAAAAAAATTTGCCCAATAAACGCTTGAAATGCCGCAGTCATTGCGTGCGGAAATTCTCGTTTTCGTAATTTAAAAAAAAAACACCTAGATTCCTAGCATTGAATTAAAAAGCGTAGCTACTACTTTCCTGCTATGCTGAAAGCGAAGCCGCTGATGTTTTTTTAAGTTAAAAAAATTGCCCGGTGGTTTCGCAGACATTGAGTGCTCATTCTCCACTTTTCAGGTGACGCATGCGCAAGAGAGCAATAAAAAGCGCACTGCACATCCAAAACAACATTTGACGACGGCAAATGAAATTGCGCCAAGAAAAATTGGCCAGAAACAGGTGCGCGCCGTAGACTCTAGGTTTACCAAAAAATCATGTTATAACCCGCACGCCACTTGTCCTCGTTACGCCACTGGTTGGGATCTTGAAGGTTGAGGTTTATATTCAAATGCGAGTTGGGATAAAATATCCCTGTTGATAATATTTGCTTGTAAACCTCACACAGTTTAATTTGTCTCAAGCGAAGATGTCTGGACCACAATAAAAATAGCTGCTGTCTAAAAGCATTGTAGAAAAATCCTGATGCCACATTTTTCCACAATTAATACCATATAAGCAGTGTGTGAGATTAGAATTTTGTTCAGTGTTTCGTAACAAGCAACAAGAATAAGTTCAGATTGCATAACTGAACCCGAAATTCACAAAGAAACAGTTGGTTGCAGCTATATGACCAGAGCCAGATTTCCCATAGCGCCAACCTAAGCCATGTACAGAAGAAATAACAACCAAATATTTACACATTTTTTCAGTGTTATTTTTAAAAAGCCATATAAAATGTTTTTGAAATTAGCATTCATTACATTAAATATATTCAAAGATACATTTTTTACTTTCTCACATACGAAGTATACAAAGAGAATGTATTGTAATCGTCAGAAACTTCGAACTCGAGATTTTGACGAATCTCCACACTTAAAACCTCCCTGAGTCCGAAAAACACAATTTTGGAATCGTGTCTGTCTGTCTGTGAACACGATAACTCGAAAATTATTCGAGCTACGAGGATGAAATTTGGTGTGTGATCTTTACACATAATTTGTAGGTTTTTATCAAATTTTGAACCAAACCCGTCGAAGCATTGATGGTCTGTGGGACTGTATAATCGCATACCTATAAAAATTATATCTTCTAAACCCTTTGGCTTAGATAAATAAAAATTGGTATGACAGTTGCTAGCATTAATTATAGATATGTGCCCAAATTTCTTTCCAATCGGTTGAAAAAAGTTGTTCAAATTGCATAATTATTTTTTCTAATTCGATTCTCCATACGCATAAGTATTGGTAGCAATCTCTGTGCACGCGGAAGGATTACGTCACTTTGTCCTTGAACCATCAAGACTGGAACCTAGCAGTTTGATTCTTCACCTAAATATTTTACAATCACTATAATCTGCAATGAAAAACCTTCTGATAGTCATTGGATTCTGGGTTACAGTAGGTTCGAATTTTTTAATCCACGCGGGGAGGGGAAACAGCACCTTTTTGGGGAAGTATACGAGCAAGTTTAGGGGAGGCCACTCCCGCTGGTTGTCTTCTGTGGACTTAATTGTCTCTTGCATTTGAACTTATTTGCATTGAAAGATATTTAAAAAGATCTCTCTACTTCAATGACCTTTGAAGTCTGTTCACGGATAAAAGCGCTGACGAAGAAATTCTAATAGGTATTTCAAAGAAATTGTGTATTTGTGTAGGCGTTATTCTTATATTATTTCATAAGTAGTGTAATTTTGTATTGAAAATTTAATGTGATTCAAAGATTGTATTAAGTGCTTGTATGTTTAAAAAACAAATTATTGCATATTAAATTGAAAACTATATATTAATTTTTTTGAAACAGGAGAGGGCACAGAATATGTTTTTGCCTAGGGCGTAGAAATATGTTAATCCGGCCATGTATATGACTATATTCGCTAAATTATCGATTTTCTCTCTTCCATGAAGATTCAGTTTACATTTGTGATAGTACACATTTTTCATAACACGAACTCTAATTAAATCTAGTTATACAAGTCTTACCCAAGTCGAAAACAAACATATTGAGATATAAGTATTGTCGAAACAGATCATAGAAA
>BGPR01024571.1:0-23108 GCA_013235015.1 Araneus ventricosus | reverse complement strand
CCATCTTGTCTCAAACATTTCAAAATTATATTCTAGCTAATAATTATAAAAACATGATTATGAAACTGTTTCAAATTATTGAAATTTATAGCGCCAATTTTAAAATATAAAGATCACTTTAGAACCGTCGTACTTTTTTGTTTTAATTTGTGATGTAGCGAAGCAATTTTGTAAGAATTTGTAAATTTATTATTGTATTGAAGAGTAAAACGTAATTTATTCGGTACATATAATGAATATAAATTTCAAGTAACGGTATTTTTTCCAACCAAATTCTAAGAAAAGCAATTAAATCTTAGAAAAATATTTTTAAGTTAAAGAAACCGACTGTGTTAATTTATAATTATTGTGGTAGTCATTCTAAAAGAAAGTTATTAAGATTCTAATTACAAAATGCTGAAAAATAAAATTACGTAACGAATCAAAAATTTTGAAATCGACTAAGATTTAGACTAAACTTTTCGCTTTTTTTGTATCAAAAATTAAAAACAAATCATTGTTTTAATTCATTCCTCTGAAGGGAAAAAATCATGCAAGTTAATTCTCTCTTCATTTTTGTTAAACTAACGATTGCATTGTGTATGATTTCGGAAAGAAACTGTTTGAAATTCATGATTATATCTTTTCGTCAATATTGAGTTTAGTTTAGTTATATTAACGTCCTGTTTTGAAGCAACACGAGGGCTATTTTGGTACAGAGCTTCTAATTTTGAAACAAGTTCAGATGACGAGGACGACTCCTGAGCTGGCACCCCCTCTCCAAACTTCCGCACCACACCAGCGGGAGGACGTTTTAAGCTGGCCATTCACTTCACAGACAAACTGTATATTTTGGAACGCGAGAAGAGAAAAGCGATAAAAATCTATGGAAATGAGCCAAGCGGCTTGCCATGGTTAGAATTCCATCTGGACTGAAATCCGAACGAAAAATCAGAGGGACCCTGAAAGAGGCTATCGAAAAGAACAATGCCTTGCGTAGATTGAAGCCTCGCTTCGAGGGTAGCATAAATTAAAATCTGCTGACTGGGAAAAATCGAAGAGAGATTGAAAGGCAGCTGTAGAGAGGGAAAGAAGATCACTCCCCCCACCTTCGCTCAGAGTTAGCAAATAGTTAAATGCAAGTGTGAATGGCGTGCCTGTATTTTTCGATTAAAGTGGGTGGGGACAAAAACCGGGCTTAGGACAAATGGCATGGCTGTACTTCAAGTGAATGGCCGGCTTTAGCCTCTATCTGAAGCGGGCTCCAATACACGACAGATCTTCAGTGAAATTGGGTTTCGAACCTGGAACCTTCCGTCTCCGAGGCCCACACCTTACCGCTAGGCCACCGCGGCCTCTTCGTTGATATTGAAATGCTCAAAGATAGATGCCGTATTTTCGTACAATTTGTATTATGGAAGGTGAAAACTAAGACTACTATTTAATAATAAAAATAATAAATAATTTATTATATATATATATGTCAAGTTGACAAGTACGTTAAAAGCTACGAATGTCACTGATGGACGACATAATATAATAAAGTTTCTATGTATCTACACCCAAATAGAAATAGGTTCATGAGATTAAGCAACTTTCGTTTTAAATTTCGATTTCTACTACATAGATTATAGATATTTAAAATTAAAATATGTTCTAATATACTAGCATGTTCAAAAAGTTCCGGGAATTTTTAAATATTTTCGAAATGTTAATGAATCTTGCCATATCTCGCAGAATAAGCGAAGAGTATCACGTGACCAACTAGTTTGACCAGGTTTTATCCAGTTCAAATGCAAGACATGTACAGAGAATGCAAGTAGCTCGAGATCACATGCATTCAAAGCTTCGCGTCGCGGAGATTGCCAAGTTGTGGGTGCTCCAACATGATAAGACACCGGATCACACGTCCTTCCTGGTTTCAGATTACCTATCTAAGCACCACACTGCGGTTTTCACAATCAGCATATTACTCTGCTCTAGCTCCGTGTCTCCTTTTCCGCGGAATGATTCTCAAGTTCCGAAGAAGTGCAGCGACGAAGGCATTAGAGGAGGTGGAAATAGGAGGCTTGCAATCCGCATCTACATCTTTGTTTGAAAGATTGCAAAAATGCAGAAGAGGGAAATATAATATGATGGCAAAAGTGCATAGAAATGCTCTGCACGCAAAAATGCATAGAAATACTCTGTTAGCAAAAATGCATAGAAATACTCTGTTAGCAAAAATGCATAGAAATACTCTGTATGCAAAAAATGCATATAAATACTCCGTTAGCAAAAATGCATAGAAATACTCTGTTAGAAAAAATGCATAGAAATACTCTGTATGCAAAAAATGCATATAAATACTCCGTTAGCAAAAATGCATAGAAATACTCTGTTAGAAAAAATGCATAGAAATACTCTGTATGCAAAAAATGCATATAAATACTCCGTTAGCAAAAATGCATAGAAATACTCTGTTAGCAAAAATGCATAGAAATTCCCAGTATCCAAGAATGCATACAGGGTAATGCATACTTCAAAAGCAGTGGCGGTTTCATGAACATGTATTAGAAGTGCTCACTTCGTGCTATAAAATCTTGGACGTCCATTGCAGTACTAAACTGAACGTGAAGTTACGACTTTGGGTAAGTGTCTTAACTAACAACTTTGCGCCAGTGGCCTCATACTTAGGGTTACCATAATTTACACCAGTGAATGCGGCGAGAGAGAAATTTTGCTGTAATAGAGAAAATCTGATGTATTCGAAAAGGCTGACGTCATTCCGCCAATAAAAGAAAATTCATTGTTTAATTCTGTTTTTCTTTAGTATAATTTTAATTAACGTAACATTAATGAAAATTGTATCTTCTTTGCTTTCTGGTGTCTTAAACTTTTTGTCAATTTCTCAAACTCTGCGCTAGTGTTATGAAAGGGGATCGATGGTAGGAAGCTTTTAGAAAGTTACTTTGACCCCAAGACTCCCCCCCCCCCCCCAGTCGTGTCCGGATTTCACTTAAAAAAATTGTGGGAACCCTACTTATACTGTCAAAATCAGTCTCTGTTCAAACGTAACGCCAAATAAACAGGTTCTGTCTGCATTTATTCTATAATAAAATAAGTTCCTGAAAGCTTTTAACCCTCCAGCCGTTAGGCTTTCAGATTGCTAAGTTTAACTAAATTGTCACGTTAAAAGAGAAGGTTATTCTTCAAGTTGTGAGGTTTTGGACAAAAGGATTTCAACCCCCTTTTGTGGTCATTTTCGCGCCGTAGGGAGTCTATTAGACCTGTTATCGTTCAGCAGTGATAGATGACTTCTAACCTCGATTCTTTGTGACAGAATCCTTTGTTAGAAGACCCTTCTTTGAGCATTCTTAGAAAAGTTGGTCAAACTGACCCTCCGCTGACCACAGACACTCCCTCTCATTATGTCGCCGCGTGACACCTGGGGGGAAGAGAAAAACTTGTAGAAGGAAAATCTCGGGTCTGACACTTATATGGAACTTTTCTTTCCCGAGACAGATCGGGTCTGCCGTTATGAGAGGAAAAATGTTCACTCAGATATCTCGGGCCTGACGCTAAGAGGGTTAACTTAGTAGTACAAATTACTTTTAAATGCATCGGGATCATATTTAGGACAATTGAACTGGCATAATCTTGCGCAATTTATCTCTTCTCATACTGTCAACTTGACTTGCTTTTGACTGCATAAGTGATTTATCATTTTTCGTCGGCTTTTCTTTCGCGCACAGTTTCTTAACATATGGGCCAGAACCCCACGTGATCCAGCGAATTTTGGGGGTTTGCCGAAACACTGATATCTGCTTCATCGGTCAGATTTTGCAGTATCACTATCCAACAGTCAGCGGAATATTCTCCCCTCGACTTTTTCTCATTGTTGCAAAGATGTGATGTCGCTTTCCTGCCTCGCTAGTCTTATAGTTGGGGAGGGAGTGGGAGTTTTACAGGGGTAAGTATGGAGTGACGGACATCGGCCATTCAGGACCCCTGACCTTGGCGACGAATTTGGCGACCTTGGCGCCAAATAGATGTTTCCAGAAAATGCGACCCTTTTCTCGATATCTCTATTAGGAAAGGGAATACGCTTGAATATACGAGAAAACTCCATGTGACGTCACGGTCTGTCGGAGAGCGTATATAAGGACCGCGTTTGGATCAGAGGGAAGTGTGTTTAACCACTGGAACGACTTTAGAGTTTCGTCTGCAGTGCGAGCTAGAAAACTGGTGATCTGAGCGCTATTGAAAGTGCTGTTATTGTCGTTATTTGTGATTTGCTGACTGTTTGTGTTGCTAAATCTCAAACTACTGAACTGTTATTACCTGTAGATTGTTGTCTGTTTACATTACTAATCTGCGCAAGATCTATTGTTTCCTGTTACCTGTGCTACGTGTTTTCCAGTATATTTGTGAATAAACCTTCATTCTCCATTATCTTGCGTGTTAGAGTTTACACCATACACCCACAGAAAGATTTTTGCAACAATATACTTCCACAGTATGGCGCGTCTGGTGCTAGCTGCATTGCACAGTGTAAAAAAAGGGGGAAAAATCTTGAATTTTGTACCTTTTCCCTTTGACGATTGGGCCCAAAATTTGTTACAGTTAAACATTTTAGATGACAAGATAACAAACTAAATTTCGTGTATCTGGCCTGTTATGCTTTTTGCGTCATGTGCTCAGAAACCCATGGACCAACTCGCTGAGGAATTTCGTCCAAAATTTGACACATACCAACAAATTTCGTATAAAACCCACATCCAAATGTCATTCGATTGCCTCATTCCGTTTAACATGTTCACAAAGAGACAATATAATTATAAAAAAAATTGTTTGCTTTTTTCCGTGACTCCCTGAAACTCTGATAGGTTTCAAACGTAGAGATTCATCAAAATTTCGAGGTCGAATTTTTTTGACGATTACCTTACTTTATCTTTGTATATGAGAAGATAATACTGCAAGAAACCATTTTTCAGATTTTTCAAATTAATTAATGCTACATTTTATATATTTTGTTTTCCTACTCTTACTAGAAGTCTTGAAAATATTCTTTATTTTTAGATGGGGTAGCAGAATAAATATTTTTACAGCTTCAACTCAAATAGGGTCGGAGCTGGAGAGTGTTGTAAAAAGCTTTTTCAAATATGAAATTACAATACAACATTAAAACAAATGAAATGTTAATCAGATTTCGAACTATTCATATACGGTCGACGCTCGTTATAACGACCCTCTGCTTCCCACAGCAAAAGGTCTTTATAACGAGTGGTCGTTATAGTGGATATAATTAATAAATGTACACATGCCCGTTCAGCAGTTCCGTAAAAATAGGCGATTTTTAAAGATATTCCAATTATGTACTCAAATTATTTTTTTATCATTAGTATTTAAAATAAAAGTTTATCAATTAAAAATATATTTCTAAAACAGATTTTAAGGTAGAAAATAAAGGGTGTTATATACTTTGAAAACATTTATTTTCTAAAGAAAAAATCAGAAATGGTTGTTTGTCTTTTCTGCATATGTTCTTCTTGCAAAACATAATTTTCCATTTCAGTTAAAGATGATAAATAATGCTCTGTATTTTCTTACCTTTCAAAAAAAAAAAAAAAAACATTTTAAAGTCTCAATAGCACTTGAAATATTTTTTATTCTAGGCTATTCTAATTTCCGCTTTGTGGTGAGTGGTAATTTAAAGTCTCTACATCTACGAAGCTAGGCAATACAATAATCAAGGTCATTTACGTTTAGAAACATGTTCTTTTTGGAAAAATACCGGGAAGAGTGTCCGCTGAATTCGGACGTTGTATTGGGATTGGACGACTCTGGACGGTCGTTATACCGGATGTAAAATAACATAGAGTGCATAGGGAAACACAATTGGGGATTTTATCACTGGTCGTTATAATGGAATGGTCTTTATAATGTGTGGTCGTTATAACGAGCGTCGACTGTATTACGATATATAGAATTATAATACGATAAACGTAAATTAACCTCAATTTTCTAAAATTCGACGCCGTGTTTCTTTTTCTAACAGTTATCGTGGGAAGATTCCCTCCACATGCTTCGACATTCGTTCCACTTTGTCGTGCGGACACACTTGCTTTTGTTATAAACACGCCCAAATGAAGTGTTGCCACGGTAGGCTTGAAGTCTGTCTATACATTTCTTTTCAGATAAATCTCCCTTTTGTTATGGGAAGAGCCCGCGGAAGAAATCCCGCACCATGCACAGGTGGGAACTCATTTTCTGGGAAAGGGTGGACAACTGAAAGAAACACCCCCGAGGAGTCGGTTTGAGATACGAGCCCATCATTTTGCTGTGTCAATTTCTACTAGTAAGGTGACCAACCGTTCTCCTTTAGGGAGGATTGTCCTTTTGTAAGTTTTGTCCTCCCTAGAAAGGAGTCCTCCTACATGCTCTCCTTTTCGAAATTTGAAGACTAATCTGTATATCTCTGTATTCGATCGATGCCGATCCGATCCGTTGTATTCATTTATATAATAATTAATAGGCATTATGCATTTAAATAATAATTAATAAGCATGGGCCCTATTATACCATCGGATAAGACGGCCCTGTTCATAAGAAATAAAAGTTAATTTTTCACGCATTTAACAAACACCTTCCCTTCACATTTTAATCATTAAAATCAGCACTGACCACATAATTCACATATTTATCATTTATCAAATGTATAAAGTTGGATCATCACTGCAATGAATTAAACTTATAAATGAGAATCTTCACGAAACTTACTCAGTTTATTTCTTTACAAAATCTCTCGTGATAACAGAAAAATAAATCACGCGATTTCTAGAAAAATTCTTACGAATGTGAATATTTAAGTAAAAAATGTTAAAAAAAAAACGATGAATGCCGAACAAAGAATGGTTTGCGGAACAATTGAAGACAAACCCTTCCAAACATGTCTTTACTGGTATGTATTTCCCACCTTAGGAGCCGTCATTTTAGAACTCACCATGAGGTAGGGAGAGGCAATGAGTGGGCAAGGACGTCTTATGCCGTCGGGTCAAGACTTGTCCGACTTCTGTCTTCGCATCTAATAGATACGAATCGGCTGTCAGTGGCGTTGCAGGGCCAGAGAAATACAAGGGCCGGTTCATAGAGCCTTCAGGGAAGAACCAGTAGGGGAAATTTGTGACGTCATCATGCGGGTACTCCCGCTCGAAAATACGAAAATCCCTTTACTATAAGGGCTTTGATATTATTTTTTCCCTTTTTTTTACTTAATATTTAAAATTGGATGCCAGTATATCAAAATATCATAAGCATGGTAAATATTTGCGAAACTTTTGTAATTTAATTTAGTAATATTGCGAAAATTTAGTAATTGCTGAAGGATGGATTGGATCTTAAAAAATTAGGCACAAATTCAAGTAAGTATCATGCGCAAACCATTTCATGTTTTGATTGAACCAAAAGTTAAAACCTTTTTAAATATTCACATATGCGTTATTTTTTGCAAACGTATCAAAAATAGAAATACTAAGAAAAATTATTAATTTTATAACTGTACTTAAAAATATGTAATAAATATAATGCAGTTATATTTAATATCTGCAAAAAGAAATCTAATAAATTAAGAATAAGAAATGTGACTTACTGAAACCATTGGCAAGGTGTTCAGCTCTGAACAATTCTTTAACTTCTGGATTTCAACCACTTGTTCATTTTTTTTTCTGACTTTCGTATGTCCTTTGGAGAATTTCTGTTCAGGTACCGGATTCTGATAAATGTCCTTTAAAATTTTAAAATTTTCTTCTATTTTCGATAGTTTTTTCACTTCACTTTTTAATCTTTTATTTTCGGTTAAAATACGGCCAATTTGAGCTTTCATTTTCATTTCTTTTATTTTTTTTCTCTGATTTTTCTTAATCTCCTCTGTTGTCTTTTCAAGTTTGTTTTCAATAAATCTAATTCTTTCCAGAAGTAATGCATTTTCTTTTTGAGTTTCAAAGCAGGATGAGCAAATGTTTTTGGTTGTAGGTGTAGTAAATGGCTCCGTAGCTGGAGTTTCACATGCTTTTTTAGGACTCAGACATTTTAATCTAATTTTTGCCTCCTGTAAAATACTTCTTTTCCTTTTCCTCTCACTTCTACTCGAAATATCTTTCTCATTATCTTGCAATGGCAAGTTAACACTCGGAACTGCATCAGGTTTTAAAATTTTCTTTTGATTTAAACCAAGTAGACGATTCTTCATGTCATCCATGTAATCACTTGGCCTGAAGTGATCACTGCATATCCTAGCGTATTTTACATTTATACGATCTTTCCTTTTACATTTCGAGATCCAAATTTTATTCAGATTCGGACATACTGGAAACATATGATATATTACGCCTTTGCCTTTCGTTTTCCTGTGATAATTTGGACAGGTAGCGACAGCACAAGCAGACATACTTGCAAGAGATACAAGATTTTCACAATATTTCAACAAAATAACAAGTAACACTGGACAACACAGGACAAATAGAAGAATGAAAGAATCTCCAGTGGAGGCTCTCGGACCCCACTCTGTAGTAACGTCAAAACTGGTTCCCCTGCACATGTCGGAAAATCGTAAACTTCAAAGGTATGAACCCTCCCTTGTATTTCCCTGTCTCTGGTGACGTAGCAAGGACAAATAGCGACCGCGGATATGTGTTTATTTTTCTCCTCCTCCCAATCTGATTCATCACCTTCTAGCTTCATAAACTTAAAATAAAATCAAAAATATTATAATGCCCCCTAATAGTGGCGGATGGGACATCTACACCCCTTGACCACCCTTTGTTATGTCACTATCAGCTGAAGGAAGAACTATTTTCAGTGTACAGTAGCTATTCTACATTCGTCGTAAATAAAATGACCATATTGTGGCAAAAGCCTTTCCGTGGGTGTATGGTGTGCACAGTCCAACACGCAGGATAATGGAGAATGAAGGTTTATTTACAAATATGCAGGAAAACACGTAGCACAGGTACAGGAAACAATAGTTCTTGCGCAGATTACCAGTGTAAATAGACAACAATCCACAGGTAATGACAGTTCAGCACTTTGATATTTAACAGCACAAACAGTCAGCAAATCACTGGTAACGACAATAACTGCACTTTCAATAGCACTCAGCTCACCAGCTTCCTAGCTCGCACTGCGGACGAAGCTCTAAAGTCGTTCCCAATGGATCAACACTACTCCGTCATCCAAGCGCTCTCCTTATATAATCTCCCCCGGCAGGCAGTGACATCACATGGAATTATCTAGTACATTCAAGCGTATCTTCTCTCCTAATAAAAATATCGAGAAGATTCCAGCACCTTTGAGACCCCATATTTCGTCGCCAAAGTCGCCAAATTTGTCGCCAAGATGGTCGCAAGGTCAGGGGTCCAAACGTGGCTGTTGTCGGTCATCTCATACTTACCCCTGTAAAAATCTCTTCCAACCATAAGACTCACATTGCTAGGAAGCGAATTTCCATGTTTGTAACAATATTTTCTCATCTTCAATCTGAGACGCTCTAGACCCTTGGCGCGCAATCCATGACCTTGGCGGGGGTGGGGGAGCTAAAAGCTGTCTACCATCGACCCTCTTTCATAACGCTTTTACTAAGCACAGAGTATGAGGAAGTGGAAAAAATTTAAAACATCAGAATGCAAAGAAAATGCAATTTTTATTAGTGTTTGGTAATTAAAAAATTATATTAATGAAAAACTGCCAAATATTTTAATTTTTTCAGTTTGAAATGAGGCATTGGATATGGAGGCTCATCGACTTTCTCACCAACAATGGATGTAAATAGCGTAAATAATGAATTTTCTTTCGGAATGATGTCAGCTTTTACGAATACGTCAGGTTTTCTCATACAACCTCCTTTTTCTCTCGCCAACCCCTCTCTCTTACAACCAACTAAATTTCTCTCTCGCCGCATTCGCTGGCGTAAATCCGGACATTTTGGAGATCCGGACACTAGTCCGGGCGCGAGCTTGAAATCCGGTCTATCCGAACGAAACCCAGACGTATGGTAACCCTAACTATACAACAGTTTCAATTGTCCCACATTGGCACTACATGCTTGTTACAGAGAACTGAGACTCTTCTCTAATAATAATTAATGGTCTTATTGAAAGAATACGAGTACAGAATGACTTTGTATCATATAAATACATTGAACAGTGTACGTTTGTTAAATTTTTAATCAAAATATATTTTTACATAGCTTATAGTGGTAACCCTAACTGTACGACAATTTGTTATTTTTGTTGACTTAGCGTTGGCTTTTGACGCTTAGATTCGGTTGGTAGAGAATTTTGTGTATACAGGTTAAAAACAGGTTGTATATACAGGTTAAGTAAAACACATTGATTTTATAATTCGTGGCTAAAAATGATTGAGAATTTTTATAGTATAATGAATTAAATAGTTTTAGTGCAATAATTAATATATGCAATATTATAACAAAATTGTCTTGTGGGTGTACGTGAATGCAAGCCAATAAGCAGGATTAAAAAAATAAAGCTCTTTATTTTACAAATATTCCAAGCAAAGAAACGTAGTACAAGTATTAACACAGCACTAGTAAAAATTCACAACAGAGACTACCAATAAATCTCAACACAGCACTCAAAGGTTTCTTATTAGCTCACCAGCTTGCTTGCTGATCAAATTCCAACTGACTCTTCTTGGCTTGAGAGTTTGCCTTTATACTTTTCAACATGAAGTGACTTCATTATGCAGGAAGTGACGTAATCTCTAGAAAGTTCATGAAACCAGTAGAAATAGGTTGAAAGTTTGAGGTCTTTCTAGAAAATTCCTTTTATCGCTAACTTTGCCGCCAAGTCTCCAAAATGGTCGCCAAATTTATCGCAAAGTTTGTCGCCAAGATTAGCATCTCAAGGAAACGACTTTATAGCTTTGTAACAATATATTGTTATGTTTATTTTAGATATATGCTATATTCTTTTCATTTAGCGATGCATTAATTTTAGGGTTAGGTATGATATCTGTCTTCTAACTTTCTCATTTTTAGGGTTTATTACTCTTTCTGTTTTTCCAACAATGGTAACTGGGATGGTTTGTGCAACAAAATAGATTTAACCTGGCTAATTCGCTCATCCAAAGCTGAGCAATTAATTTTATTGTTGAAAACCAAATTTTTGATTTGACTTTTTCAATAGTTGTAAGAGTAACACATAGTTCATAAATATGTTCGTAGTTTACCATGTGCTCTTTGCATGTATTTAGCACTTTTATTTATAGGTTCATAATTTAAATTTTGTTTAATTAATAAATTTTTAGCTTTTGCATTTCATTTTTGATATGTATTGTTTTGAATGCTCAGATTACATGTTATATAATGGTTGACATTACTATATATATATATATATATATATATATAATATAAAAGCCAATTATAACTAGTATATAATCATACAGAAATAAAGTAAACAAAACATATCAAGAATCAAATCCTATACTAAAAAGTCATTATTTGAACAATACAGCAATTTTAAATAAAATCTAATTAATTGAAATTACTAAAGATACCATAAACAAAAAATCAAATTTAAGCATTATATGTCAACAAGTGAAAGAACACTGTTGTTATTAAAAATAATGAAATGGGCAATCCAAGTAAATGGAGTTTTCAACAATTAATATAGCAGCTTGGCTGTGGACAAGCTTTAGCCAGGTTAAATTAATTTTGCTGTACAAACCATCCCTGTTACTATTGTTGTTGAAAAAAAAAACAGGGTAATTTACCATAAAATGAAAGAATTTAGAAAGAAAAGTCTTATACTAACCCTAACAATAAAACATAACTGCATAGAAACGACTAAAATTCAGGATAAAAAATATGTAAATAACATTATATTGCACTAAAGACAGTAAATATATAATTCAATAAAATACCCATACTTTTCATTAAACATAAACTAATCTGTGTCTCCTCTTAAACTTACCAGAATTCATCTCTTTCAATATAGCCCGCCACGCATATTGACATCACATGTTGCCACAACCAAAATTCTTACCATGAATCAGCATAATTGAGCAAATAATTATATATATATATATATATCAATGTCATGAAAATCAATAAATGTTGAAATAAAATGGAGAGACTGTAGCATTTGTGTTATATATTTCTATATTATTTTATCTCCCCCCTTTTATATATGTATTCCCCTTTTGTTTATTTTCTCTCTATAAGAACTCTCGGCTTTTTCTTACCGCAGATTTTTTTCTTGACATTTTGTTTTATGAATGTTTATGTTGTATATGTTGCTTTTACAATTATACTATGATTGTTTCTTATTTGCTATATATAGGGGTCATGATCGATAAAGATCTGAAGAAATGTTCGTGTCATGAGAATCATTGCAATAAGTATACCTGTTATAAGGAATCTACCTAAAAGATGTATTGCTTGTAGCTGCAGATTTTTTTAAATTCTTTTCTTTTTTATGAACGGCAAGGATAAAAAAAAGTTGTCATTAATCTGCACATTTTAGAATTAAAAATATAAGTATAAAAATGGAATGATACTAATTAATATAGTATTAAATTAAAATGGATAATGATGCAATTCCAATAAAGTATTTCCGAAAAATGGCGTGGTTATTGATAATCTATGAATAAAGATAACTCAGTTTTCAGCATGGAAAATGACTCAAACAGACCCAACAAGAAAATTCATGTTTACAACTTGCTGAATACCTCTTTTTAAGCGATAAAAAATACAAGAATAATCTGTGGAACTTTTATTCATCAGAATGAACGAGCCTAGGAAGTTGACTTTAGTTGCTTCACCAAAGCAAATATGTTTGCTCATTTATTTATTATATTTGAACTCGGAAAAATACAATTTCGTCTTATTGACACACGGCATGAAATGTAAATTTGCTCATCCCAAATAAATTTTTTAAAAACATTTACAAACATTGCAGACTTTTCTCAAGGGCTTGATCATAGTTTTGCCAGGTGTTATGAAACTTTACCTAAATGGAAGCATCAAAATTGTGTGCCAGATCTCGAAGTGAGTAGTTTTCAATACTAGACAGATTATGCTCTTAACTGTTTTTCACTTCTTTGTGTACAAGGAGAACGTATTGTAATCGTTAATAAATTCGACCTCTAGGTTTCGATGAATCACGATCGTTTCTTTCTTGCCCGAAAATTTTATTTTTACGGATTCAGGGAGGTCTAAAATAGTATTATAGTTATTATCCCTTAACCCTTTTGTGGCACACCTAATTTCACTCGCTTCTCAATGGTTAAATTCAACTATAAATGGAAACTAATAGGTTTAGGATAGGGCTAATAGTACTCCTTTTAGAATGTATATAGCAGCGTCATGAAATTTCGTTTCGGAATAGGAATTATTAGAGATAAAGTTAGAGAAAATTCCTTAACTCGAAGATAAGAAATTTTTTTCCGTTCTGGACGTCTATAATTTTAGCAAATTAACTCAGAAATTTCCCTCCAATATTCTTGAAGTTTTAATTTACGATTTTCTGTAAGATTCATCAATATTTTTTGATTGTATCAAGGTGGCTGTATCTAAGGGGGCTCTCATATGAGGGGGGTAGCACCAAAGGGGGACGACCCCTACCTCAGAATGAAGTAAGTTTTTTTTTAAATTTTTGTAGATTCTATGTCTAGACAATAAACCAAACCCATTCATGATGTTTTTTCCTCATATTTCAAAATATTTAATGATTTGCCCCGCAAAGGGTTAATGTATTATGATCGATCTGACTGTCTGTGAGTGCTCAAAAACAGAGTGAACTAGATGAATGAAATTCAGTATGTGATCTTTAAAACACAATTGTAGATTCGTATCAAACTTTGGATAAAATTCATTGAATAAAAGTTCGTCTGTTAGTCCGTTCCGTGTGCATGTGAATATGGCAGCTCGAAAACGCAACTAGCTTATAGATGAGGTCAAGCATAAGGTTTATTAGTAGCATTGTAGAGTTGTAATGAATATTGGGCTAAATCCAACCGTTGGCTATGGTTGATCGGACGCTTGGCGCAACTCCTTGCTAGTGTAGGGTTGCCTTTTGTAAACAAGTCAGTTTGGGTGGCGACCTCGAGAAGCGAGGTGAGATATTAGGCCTAGTTGCGGTCGTTATTTTTGGAATAGCTCTGGCTTCTAAGTGCAACGTACCGCACTGTATCTTCTATATGTTTTGTCTGTCTCATATGTGCCTACGTCCAAATGGAATTATTTTTCTAACATCTGGTGTCTAAATTATAAAAAGACAGCAACACCACAATAAACAATAGATTTTTTACTTTCTCGTATACGAAGTATACAAAGAGAAAGTATTGTAATCGTCAAAAAAAATTCAAACTCGAGATTTTGATGAATCTCTACGTTTTAGATCTCCCTGAGTCCGAAAAACACATTTTTGGAATTTTGTGTCTCTGTGTGAACACGATAACTCAAAAACGGTTAGCTCTAGAGGGATGAAATTTTTCATGTGATCTTTACACATAAATTGTATTTTTCTGTCGAATTCTGGACAAAATTAGTCCACGGGAAGTCTGTTTCGTCATCTGTCCGAGTTCATGTGAACACGATAACTCAAAAACTTAAATAGCTAGATGGATAAAATTTGCTACCTAGTTTTATCATCAGGAATGTATTCTATATCAAATTTTGGACCAAATCCATCAAAGAGTTGACCGTCTGTCGGTCTGTATAATCGCATATTTGTGAACATGATAACTCCTAAACGCTATGACTTAGATAAATAAAAATTGGCGTGATATCTGCTAACATTCATTGTAGATCCGAGCCCAATTTTTGTTTCAATCAGTTGAAAAAAAGAGACGTACAAATTGCATAATCGTTTCTTCGCCATTCTAGAAAGCAAAAGAAAATGCACGTCCTATTCACTTTCCTCCCACCTGTGTTAAGGAATGGCTGGTAGAACCATGTAATTATTTTAATAAATTAGATATTGTAGAGGAAAGAGAATCATGTTTATATGGAATGCCGCTGTTGAAGAATTAATTCAATTTCAGGAACCATTTTTTATTAGATGGCTAAGTTCCACGACACAGTACATTAAAAGGTACAAGACGCAAGACAGAGAACAACTACACAAGACAAGTACACGGAAGAAGGAGAGAGAGAGAGGCATCATGGGAAAAACCCGGATGGCTCTAGTAGCGCCACCTACCATAAAAAGGAGAAGAAAGTGAATTGTAACAGATGTTTTAATTTCCACCAGTGATCGTGGTGCTGTATGCAGCAATTTTTTATGATTTTAATAAATCTACACGTGCTTGGTGGTGGCGGGCCTGGGGTGCGTCGGGGTCTCCGGGCCAGCTGCTGTTGGCTCCCCTCCCCTCCGGACCGTTCAGGCCTTAAGCCAATTTGTCAGGCTGGTTGTTCGGAATGGGTTGTGTAGTGTAGGTAATGGCGCATGTTACTGGCACTTGGTGTATTTTTTCCCCACCAGTGTTAGGGCGGATATGGGAAAGTTTTGAGGAGACCACTTCCACTAGTTTTAGCATAAAACCGGAATTGATTGGTTACATACTTTACAACTTATACCTCTTGGAGGTTCTGCAGTTTTCGGAGCTGTGTATTGCATGGGATTAAATATTTATTGGAGTAATGGCTTACAAATGTCCAATGTGTCGTCCTCCATTCAGGAACTCATCTGTCAGAAGAGGAACCGCACTCTTTCACTGCAATAAGCAACACATCTGCAGTTCATGTTCTGTCATACCTTCAGAAATGGTGCTCAGTGCTGCGAATAATGCGGTTCCTCGGCTGATTGTTCCCGAATGGAGGACTACAAATTGAACATTTGCAAGCCGGTAATACACGCATTTCTTATCCTAAATAGCGCATCGCTCCGCCGAAAGCAGAATCAGTATAACTACTAAATTATAAACTATTCTACCAAGAAATTATAGTTTAATGACAGGAGGGGAAAAAAGTTGAATAAAAACAGTTTTGAAAAACGCATTTTTATGTTGAATAAAATAAGTTTTGAAAAACACATGGTTATATTGAATACAAACAGTTTTGAAAAACACATGGTTATGTTTTATAAAAACAGTTTTGAAAAACACATTGTTATGTTGAATAAAATCAGTTTTATAAAAAGTTGAATTTTTTATTTTAATTACTTTCTATTTTTTTTTTTTAGTCTTTAATTTATAATTTATTATAAATATTCAAAATCTTGAGATAATTTTTTTCTCAAATTCAGCACCAGGTGGCACCACCATATGAAATCAAAATTCAATTAAAATAATCGATTAATTGATAATTAAGTTTTGAAAATATTAAAATAGTGCATTGTCGTCTAGAACCCCCAAATCAATAAAATTCCAAAACTTCATCCCATCAAGCAATGAGTGAAGAATCGATTTTAAAATTCCCTCTTTACAGACATAAAACAAGTCAAGTTAAATAAAAGTGAATAAAAAAAAAACAGTTGCATTTTCAATGCTTTCTGAGCAAACCACATTTTTCTGTCTGCCTTCATTTGCGAATTATTGATTTTTAAAGTTGTTCTGGACTTCTGAATCATCGTATAATATAGCCGAGGGAAAAGTCCACGAAAACCGTTTGACGGACTACTGCAGCCAATTAGAATTTGCCATAATTATTTCGTTGATAGAAACCTGTTATATAATCATCAGTAAGTCAATCGCAGGAGTAGAAATATACAAACTAATTTTCACTATTTATTCTAACTACTCAAAATTATTTAAATTTAAGGGGAGTTGGGATCCTAAGTCCGTTAACCCTAACCCTGTTACTTCGAAGTACCTTTCCTCAAAATCTGTTACAAATTCATGTTTGAAATTTTTTATACAAGTAAAGTACATCTTTTTCATTATACAAAAATGATTTTTTAAAAATTTATTTTTTACAAATTTTTTTGTGTCAAAACAAAAAACAAAAAAAAAATATAAAATTGGCCATTTCGATGTGCCTTTTATCAAAATATGTTATAGATACATGTTTGAAACTTTTTATTCAAGTAAAGTACATCTTTCTCCTTATACTAAAATGATCTTTTTTTTAAAAAAAAATCAAAACTTTATTTTTTACAATTTTTTGTGTGAAAATAGGGTAGAATTTCACTATGTCTAATTACATATTTTGTAAATTTATAAAAAATGAAAAATTAACCAAAAGCTTATTTCAGTATAATGAGAAAGGTGTACTTTACTTCTATGAAAAATTTCAAACATTTATCTATAGCATATTTTTAGAAAAAGTACATCGAAGTGGCCAATTTAACATTTTTTGTTTAGACACAAAAAAACATTTGTAAAAAATACATTTTTGAATTAAGAAAAAATCATTTTAGTATAATGAGAAAGATGTACTTTACTTGTATAAAAAATTTCAGCCATGAATCTATAACAGATTTTGAGAAAAAGGACATCGAAGTAACAGGGTTAGGGTTAACGGGCTTAGGATTCCAACTGCCCTTAAACTGACCACATCTTGAAACTATAGTTTTGGACTTAGTGATTTTTGCTTCAACGACGACGATTCAATAAAGTAAAAAAATTAAATCGATCAAACGAGTCCAATCATTATATCCAAAACTCATAATAATGCGATTTTTTATAGCGGATTTCGATTAACCATAATGACGTCATTTCAAGATTACTCAGCGATTGTGTGCAAACACTCATCCAGTATCAACCATTCGGTTTTAGGTCAAAGAAACCGGTGAATTATTTCTTCAGCAAGAAGAAATATTGCGAAATAACGTACTAACCGCAGCAAAACTACCAGCTCGAAATTTCGTCGAACGCCGTTTTCACCAGCATGACATCACTGAATAGATTTCCTTTTACATTTATTAGCAGAATTACGCAGCAAGAGAGAAACGCTGAGTAAGGAACGAAATAACACTAATTGACATGGAAAATAAGATGTGTTCGGATTGTTGCGCAACAACATCGAAATGCATAATGTACCGATTAAAAGAATAATGCAATTGCGGAAGCGCATGTAGTAAATATGGAAATGAATCTTATGAAATTGCAAAACACAGAACGATTAAAAATAACACGGGTTTCCTTTATGTAGATTTAATTACGAAAATTTAATTGATAGTTTGGGCTAATTACTCAAATGAAATGATGATTTCGCGTCAGTTTTAGTTAATTTATTATAATTGTCCTTGCAGATGCTACTGGAGATAAAAGTTTATTGTATTGCAAAAATTGTATTGCGAATTATTTCCATGCTATATTAATAGTTCCAGGACTGTGATTATTTTCAATAGTCGAAACTCGCCAAAGTCTGAGTGTGAAACATCTGGTGATTTAGTAGAAATATGAGTAAAATGTTTTGGATTGAGTTTTAGGTCTATGATTTTTCTTTACTTTTTTTCAATAGTCGAAACGCGCCAAAGTCTGAGTGTGAAACATCTGGTGATTTAGCAGAAATATGAGTAAAATGTTTTGGATCGAGAAAGACTTCTTGTTTAATTATTTCCAAGAATATCTTAACGTTGGATTAGAAACAGTCGCTCAACTGGATCTGTTTAAATCAATAGAACTGTTATCTTGAAAAAGAGGAATTGCCCAGAAAGCATTTATAATCATTATAGTAGCTCTCATAAATTGGAAGTAAAACAATATAAAGCATAAAAAAAGCGGTCGCGGACACTTTGCCGAGAACCACTTAACCGACAAGACACTTTGCCGACAGCAGTTGACCGACACGTACATTTCGCCGACATGTACACTTCGCCGACAGGACAGTTAGCCGACAAGTACGTTTTGCCGACAGGACATTTAGCCGACACAAGACATTTGTCATTTACTACTTACACACGCCTACACACTCAGCACAATATAATTAACATTATGCCACTGTACCCCAGGACGGTTTTTACCTTTGCTACGCCTTTGTTCGGACTAGATTACAGTATAATCGCAAAAACTGGAAATCATTCGACGAAAGACATACGAAAATAAAACATCAAAACAATCTTTCAACTCAGAAAGAGATTATTGCTAAATGACGATATTCGAGCAGAAAATATTTCATCGTTACTGCAATGATGGATGATTCCTTTGAACTTGTTGGGGAAAACTTACACTCCGATATCTCAATGCCCAAAGATAACAACGGGTCAATCACTTTAGAAACGATGGATTTGAAGCTGGATCCAGGCAGTTATTAAAAATGAGCCGAGGATAAAGACTGCCTTTGGCACTGGATATCCTAAATCTCAAACACAATTTGAATACAAATAAAAGTTTCTAACAAATATCTGGTACTTCTGTAATTAACTACTTCATATATAGATTGAAATAATAATAAAACAGATTTCACTCGAGGCTATATTAACCCCTTACCTGTTTTGTTTGCTCTGCTGTCTAATTAAATGACACTATCGGTTCTGGGAATGTGTCATATTGATTCGACTAAGAGTTCGTGCAATACTTGAGATATTTATGAATTCCATGTAATTTTTGTTTCGAATTATAAAATCTGTAAATTATTTAATTATAGCTTATAAGGTTAAAAATATGACGATTCTTTGCGGGTATGACCCACGGATACGATGCTTAAGAGGTTAAACCAGCGGGAGTGTTCTCCCCAAAACTTTCTTTTTTACTTCAGCAGAAAGGTGCTGTTTCCCCTCCCCCCGCGTGGATAAAAAAATTCGAAGCTACTGTTACCCAGAATTCTATGACTATCAGGAGGTTTTTCATTGTAGTGATTGAAAAATATCTAGGCAAAAAATGAAATTCAAAGAGGTGCGTACCGATTTTCCGCTCTTGCCGTCTCAAGGACAAACTGACGTAATTTGCTCCATAGCCTTCGCGTGCACAGAAGATTGCTTCCAGTACGCATGCGCGTGGAGATGACGGATTCTTTTCAAAAGTAAATTATACAGACCGACAGGCAGTCAACCCTTTGACGGATTTGGCCCAAAATTTATACGGACCTACATTCATGACGATAGAACTGTGTATCAAATTTTATCCATCTAGCTATTCAAGTTTTTGAGTTATAGTGTTTGCATGACCGCGGACAGACAGACAGGCAGACTTTCCGTAGACGGATTTCGTCCAAAATTTTATAGAAACCTACCAATTATATGTAAAGATCGCATACCAAATTTCATCCCCGTAGCTCTAATAGTTTTCGAGTTATCGTGTTCACAGACAGGCATAATTCCAAAATTGTGTTTTTCGGACTCGGGGAGGTCTAAAACGTGGAGATTCGTGAAAATCTCGAGTTCGAATTTTTTGACGATTACAATACTTTCTCTTCGTATACGAAAAAGTAAAAAGATTAAGTCCTCATCAGTACGTTTTTTTTTTTTTTGACGTTATACAGATATTAGACAGTGGCCAGTTGTATCAGCTTTTATTAAAACCCTTTTAAATTACTAATAAACATTTTCAATAGATATTTTCAGGAATCACAAGTTTTAAACTGCGTGAAATTCATGCGTTTGAAGTCAATAATACAAAAAGATACAATAAAATTCAGCTTTTTAATACTATAGTTCTTACTTCAAGAGATAATAATATTGTTATGTTGGTTATAGTTATAGGATGATTATGAATAAATAATAGTTACTCGGATGACAATCCTTTTATTAAGAAAACTAAATGACGAATAAATTTATATTACTGTTATAAAATCACCTTAATTAGATTTTATGCATAAGAGTTGAAAAACAAAGGTTTTCAGAAATTTTGAAAAGTTAATAGTAATTTCATTTAAACTAGTATTATTAAGAGTTGATAATATGCGTTGACGTAATTGCTGTAATTTGCAAATTTAATCCAGCACTCAATTTGAAGCTAATTGTGTTGACTCGTATATAATTCTACATTAATGAAAAAAACCCCACATAATTAAGAATAAAAAAATATATATATTTATATTGCAAAATTAAGTAATATTTCTTATTTATATTGTAAGAGATTTTACATGATTAACAAACTTAATTATAAGAAAACCCACACATTCCTCAAGTGATCTAATTAGCAAGAGAGTAATTCTCAGTAATGACATTAATGCTTACACTTATGAAGTATCCATTTTTTGCTTTTTTTCTACAATGTTCTTGAATATAATTTCATGTTATGGTATCTAATTTACTGTAAAAACAAACGTCGTGAGATTTTTATTCCTGGTATACGAGGTGTACAAAAACAAATTATTATAATCGTCAGAAAAGTCGACCTCTAAATTTGGATGAATCTCTGTATCTTAGATAACGCTGACTATGATGAAATTATTTCTGGAATCATGTCTATCTATCTATGGACGCAATAACCAAGAAACGGAACAAGATAAACGAATAAAATTTGGTACTTGGTCTTTATGCCAAAATTGTAGAACTGTATCAAATTTTGTACGAAAACGTTTACAAGGAAGAACGTTATTTTGTCCGTATGCATGTGAACGCGGTAACTCAAAAAAGGCAAAGAGCTAGATAGATAAAATTTTGCTTATTGTTTTATCATCAAATTTGCAGTTTTGTATGAGATTTTAGTCTAAACCCATTAATGGATTGTCTGTCTATTCGTATCCAAGTGAACTCAATAACTCAAAAAAATAACTAACTAGATTAAATGAAAGTTAGTAAGTGGCATTGACATCAAACTTGTAGGTCTGTTTCGAATTTTAGACCTAATCAATTAAAGAGGAAAAATACAAATTACAATCTCGATTTTCTTTACTATATTACGAAACAAAACACAAAACAAGTCATATTGTATATGTGTACTGAGGGGAAATCGCTACCGCTGGTTTTTCATAGGTAACCTTCCAACCTTTGATAAACCTTTTTGATGCAATGTAAATTAATATCAGAACCATCAGAGAATTTTATATTTAAAAAATGAAACTTTTCATACACGAATGCTAGACAATAATTTAAGATTAAAATGATAGGATAAATCAGTAGCAGAGCATCGTTCGTCATTTTCGATCAACATTTGATGCAATAATATTATTTTCCAGATGCCCATATAAGCAATTTAGTAGTTCAATTAAGTAACCAACGGGAATGGTCTCCGCTAAACTTTCTCGTATGCTTCCTAACACATGTAGAGAAAAAAATAAATGAAACAGCAGTAAAACGTTTCTCCTTTTTTTACTTTCTCGTATACGAAGTATACAAAGAGAAAGTATTAGACCTCCTGAGTCCGAAAAACACAATTTTGGAATTATGTCTGTCTGTCTGTGAACACGATAACTCGAAAACTATTAGAGCTACGGGGATGAAATATGGTATGTGGTCTTTACACATAGTTTTTAGGTTTCTATTAAATTTTGGACAAAATCCTTCAACGGGAAGTCTGTCTGTCTGTATGTCCGAAGTCATGTGAACACTATAACTCAAAAACTTGAATAGCTAGATGGATAAAATTTGGTACACAGTTTTATCGTCATGAGTGTAGGTCCATATAAAATTTTGGGCCAAATAAGTCAACGGGTTGACTGTCTGTCGGTCTGTATAATTTACCATTGAAACCAATCCGCTGTCTCCACACGCATGCGTACTTCTGTGCTCGCGAAAGGAGCGATTACGTCAGTTTGTCCTTGAGACGGCAAGAGTGAAATCTAGCAGTGTGCGACAGATGCGTTTTGATCGGTACGCATCTCTTTAAATTCTTTGCCTAGATATTTTTCAATCACTATAATGAAAAATTTTCTGATAGTCATTGGATTCTGAATAACAGTAGGTTCGAATTTTTTTATCCACGCGGGGGAAGTAGAAACGGCACCTTTTGGGGGAAGTATACGAGAAAGTTTAGGGAGAACACTCCCGCTGGTTTGTGGTAAAAACGCACCAAGTGTCCTTAACACAGGTGGAGAAAAAATAAGAAGAACGGCATACCCACGAGTTTCCCTCGCGCAGCAAGGAAAAAGGCGGAAGTAAAATGAAGAAGCCCGCGCCATTACGCAATATGGCTTTACTTCATTGTAAGATAAAGAAAATCGCTTATGGAATTCGAAAGCCTTTTTTCAACCGATTGAAACGAAAATTGGACATAGATATACAATTAGGGTTAGAAGACCACATACTAAATTTCATCTATCTAAGTCATTGCGTTTAGAAGTTATGGTGTTCAGAAGCATGCGA
>BGPR01024570.1:0-23109 GCA_013235015.1 Araneus ventricosus | reverse complement strand
AATCAGTTTTACGTTTTCATTTTTAGTACAAATCTAAAATCCCATTTAAAATTCACAGCAATAGTGTATTACTGCAGAAAAGGAATAATTCAGTTCCTTCAGAGAAAAATTCTCAAATTTGTGCTAAAAATCCTTTGTTCATTATTAAAATCAAACGACTTTTTGTTCATATTTCAGATGCTATATTTCTTAGGTTTTCTAATGTTAGAAGTCAAATCTTGCAATTAAAAATTACTGAAATATTTCTCTCATGCTCATTCTTTTCTCTAGTTTATTTTTATTTTAGAATATAAATGCAAGGCTTCAGTAATTATTTGTAAAGTCAAAATACTTCAAATCAAAAAATGAATTAAAACATACTCGCGAACGCTTTAAAATTTTCTAAATCAATTCATTCGTTAAATTCGTATACTTTTAAGATGTTTGGGGTTTTTGTTTACAGTTTTAAACCCTTTCATGTGATTAAGCACAGTATCGCAATTACTTTGCTACTTTTAAATTTAAAAATTTCTTTCCTCAATTACTTCCTTCAATGACAAAAAATTTCAAATCTTAATTAAGTTAATTTGTTACTCAACCACCTATAAAAGTAATTTCTCCAATGCTCGTGATATCCAAAAAGAACTTTTGCAATCTGTGAATGGATCAATTTAATTAACCTTTCCAAAACTTTTGCTCTTTTTATTCCAGCCTTAAGATTTATTCCATGTCCCTTTCGTATTTATTTTCTTTTTTGTAAATTCTAATTTTCTCTTTTATATTGTAAAAATCAATTTATTGAAAGAAAACGACTACGAAAATACACTCAAATCTCGACTCATGAGTGTGATTCATACTTAAGGGGTCGTCCTAAAATTGAAATGCTTTCTCAAAGAAGTTAATTTAAAATGCGTTAAACAAATGCGGTTCTTGACTGCCAAGTAATTAATTATTTAGCATTTCCTTTGCTGGTAGTGTAAATGATGACCAGTAGAATTACTGGAACTTTGTGGAACTCCAGTACTTCCTGGAACAAATGCTACACCATTTTATAACTAAGATCTCACTACCTTCCAGGAACTAAGGTGTCTGCTCTCTTATCACCCAGAAAATATTGTTGCAGAAATGTAATGTCGCTTTCCTGCCTGACTAGTCTTATGTTTGGGAAGAGAGCTTTACAGGAGTAAATATGGGATGGCCGGGCCTGAATCCCTGACCTTGGCGACAAATCGATGATTCCAGAAAATGCGACCCTTTTCTCGATATCTCTATTAGCAAAGAAAATACCCTTGGATGTACGAGAAAACTCCATGTGACGTCACCGCCTCTCGGGAAGAGTATTTAAGGGCCGCGCTTGGATCAGAGTGTTGAGTGTTGATCGACGGAAACCACTTTGGAGTTTCTTCTGCAGTGCGAGCTAGAAAGCTGGTGAGCTGAACGCTATTGAAACTGCTGTTATTGTCGTTATTAGCGATTTGCTGACTGTTTGTGTTGCTAAATCTCAAAGTACTGAACTGTTATTACCTTTGAATTGTTGTCTGTTTACATTGTTAATCTGTGCAAGATCTATTGTTTCCTATTACTTGTGCTACGTGGTTTCCTGCATATTTATGAAAAAAACCTTTTTCTCCATTATCCTGCGTGTTGGACTGTTTACACCATACACCCACAGAACGATTTTTGTAACAATATTTTTATTCTCTGTTCTATTTCATAACATGTAATAGGTAGGTAATAACACATATAATAGGTAGATATTTTGCAAATATGAGAAGTCCATAATAAATGACTCCGCGGTTATTTTTAAGGATTAACTTTAAAAGACTCTCACTACTGTTCTTACTCCGACGTCATTATTCCTTTTATTTTAAAGATTTTAATTACTATATTCTTCAATAAAAGAAGAAATAAATAAGAAGTATAAAGACACAACCATTACCTAACACTATCAAGGTTTCTACTACATTTCAGTAAAAAAATTATCTAAACCACAACAAAACACGACATGTTGCCATCACAAGAGGGGAAAATAGCAAAAAGTATTTACAAAAAAATATTTCAATCGACAGATGCCCCAGTGGCACTATGGCTATTGATTTTCGAAGATTACGCTC
Organism: Araneus ventricosus; assembly: GCA_013235015.1. Classification (NCBI taxonomy): domain Eukaryota; kingdom Metazoa; phylum Arthropoda; class Arachnida; order Araneae; family Araneidae; genus Araneus; species Araneus ventricosus. The sequence goes on along the minus strand of BGPR01024570.1, from coordinate 21,016 downwards.
TTGAAACTAAATCATTCAGATCCATTAAATGCATTACAAAAAAGATTAAATAAGTAAATTTATTAAGCACGAAAAAATTTATTCCATTTTATAGTACCTTAATTGAGTGACAAGGAAGTAAAATTAATAAAATTTCACCTCTGTCTAATCTGATATGTTGACAATAAACGAAATCGGCAAGTGTCCTATTAAAAGGATAAATTGGTCAATTGACCACCAAGTTATCGTGCTGAATTAACTGGCTGTAGGCAGGAGAAAAATATTTCACTGCCTTTTTTCCCGACAATTAGTTTTTAACAGTTGAACATTCCTTTTACTTATCACAACTTCGGCCTATTTTAATAAATCTGAAGCAGCTTAGATTCGTATTATTCAAATTATTTAACCATGGAATTTTCCTATTGATTATGCATCAGCTACTAGATGATGTCTGCTTTCTTCGGCAGAGTGGAATCAGTCTTGTTGTAGACGAATTCTTGTAAAAAAAGAGACCATTGCGAAATGTTCTCTTGTGTACCTTAAAACGGAACTCCTCATCTTCCAAAAAGGATATTTGATCTAAAGCATTCGAAAAACCAGATAGAAGGCTTCGGTTTCTACTAGAATATTGAATTTAACTTCGTGCTCAGGAGAGTTTAAAGTGTTCCTAATGGGTAAGCCAACTCCCAAATCTACTTATCTAGTCTAGACGAAGGCATTTTCAAGTCTGGCAAAGACTTTCCTAAAATAAACACTGCACAGGATGTTAACATAAAAATCATTTTTGCGTCTTATATCTAGCATTTAAACTAATTATATTGATCAGACGCAACAAGATTTTTTAATTCAAATTAAGCAGAGAACAATCTGTTTTAATTTCCATGCTTTGTATTTCAAAATTTGTGTTATGTTTTGTTTTGTTATGTGTTGTGTATTAACTTTAGTATGTTAGCCAATTTTTAATATGAAATATGTGATATGGCGCAATGAAGGAATTATTATTTTCTTAAAGAATTTTAATATTTCTGCTAATGAATTAAAAGTGGCAACTTGTAAATTAGTTTATGTAATGTAGAGTTTTTTCCCTTATAGATATATTAATGGTGGATATCTTTTTTAATTCTTTTTGGTTGAAAGAAAGTTTTTTTAGTGAAGAAAAAGAGAGAATCTCTTCGAAATGAATCTAAAAAGAGTCTATTATTTATAATAAAGCGGCGCGAAATTAAATTATTCTGCATTCCATAATGATTCATTTCATTCTATGCCTTATCATTTACATTGGAAGCTTTTACTGCTTTAAAACAACGATAAAATTATCTTTATTTATTAAACATCGGCAAAAAATATATTTCAACGAAATTTTCAAGATTTAATGGAAGGATTCAATTTCGAAAAGAAAAAAAGGGATTAATTTTGTTGAATGATAATTTGAAGTATTTGAAAAGACTGTTTTCACTTATTGTCCATTCATATTTCATATAGCATATGTTTATATTTTAAACAATATAAACATAGAACTAAACAAAGCATAAGAAGTAAAAGTAAATTTTTCAAAAATAGAAGTTAATTAATTAAAAAAAGTTGAGTAGAGTATTGAATATTTTCGCTTCAAATTCCACAAATTAAAACTTAAGCAATTCATCATTTTATAAACTAAACAAAAGATTAAACATTCCTTCTTAAATTCATACATACAGGGTTCCCACTAAAATAAGGGCCACCCCTTTAGCTTCAGAACGACGGCAGCTTTAGTCATGAAAGTGTCTAGGTATAGTAAAAAGTCTATGCGCTATGTGATGAGACAACTTACAACGCCACCTTTTGGCAAACTTCAGAGTTAGCTTTTCTATCTCGAAAACAGTACAAAATAGATGGAAAATGTCAATTACAAAGTTGTAGAGTGTTATCGATTTAGTACAAAAAGACACTTTGTGCATATTAATACTAATAAACAGAATTCTTAAATTGCACGTTTTAATGTTCGCCATTTCCGTAGCTGTGAAGTCATAAAACGGGTTAAAAAGAGAAAATAACAATTAGTTATCAAAAAAGATACCTTTATTTCCGGTGCTCAAAGTACTCTCCGTCATCTAAAATATAGATTTGAGCCATTGTTTGAATTTCACTTTGCACACGTTTTAGTATATAGGTGGCGCACTAGCACAAACAATAGTAATACGTCATCGAAAGTCCTGCAAACTTGTCGCAAAGGTCCATACACCTGCTATTTGAGTTATTCCCACAGGAAAAGTATAATTGTGTCGTTTTTGTCCCCCGAAAAATAACCTTTTCTCCTTTTGTTCATGTCTTGTGATGTCATAATTTTGGAAAATGCGAACAAACAAACGTGCATTTTAAGCGTTATGTTCTTCGTATTAATGTCTACAAGTGTCTTTTTGTACTAAATTGATAACGCTCTACAACTTTGTAATTGACATTTTCTCTCTATTTTGTACCGTTTTTGAGATAGGAACGCTAACTCCGAAGTTTTCCACCAGGTGGTGTTGTAAGTTGTCTCTTCGCATAGCGCATAGACTTTTTACTATACCTAGACATGACAAGCTGCCGTCGTTCTGAAGTTAAATGGGGGGATGGCGCTTATTTAAGTGGCAACCCTGTATAAAAAGTTCAAATTACTTTCCTCGAGTTCCTTGTAGAAGGTGGTTATCAAATAACGTGATACGCTTGGAGCACGATTGTAAAAAAATTCTATTCAGGCAAATGTAACCAAATTTGATATACGGACCAAATGGTATGAGGAATCGTTGAACCAAACGCGGTAATGTGCTCACATTCTCATGAAGATAAAAATCTGCTTCATCACTCCATAGAGTACTGCATGAACAAGCAACTTCCAACTTCCATGCGATCAATTTGAAAATAATGACGTGAACTTGTGAATTTTGAATAATCTCAGTTCAGACTGCCATTTTCCATGCAAGTTTCCCTATTTCAGGGGTGGAGTACATTTTTGCACTGAATTGCCTCATTTATTTTCGGCATTTAAGCAAAGGCTGCACGAGCAGAATCTTGAGGGTTACTGTTCAGTAATTATTATTATATTGCAGACGATTATATTATTTCACTGCATATAGTAAATAACTGGTAAAACCACATAAGAAACTCAAAAAGTTTGCAGGTTCCCCATCCCTGCACTATTCTGAGTGTAAACTCATTGAACCATATGTATCAACGTTGCCAAAATAAAATTTGTGGTAGAAATTGTGACGTCTGTAATCCTTTGGATTAATGGACTTGCCCAACTGCGCCTACACCGCCATGTTGCAGCTGGTGGCGAAGCTTGGAGCAAAATATTTTTTGCATAAATCAAATCCCACGGTCGGCATAGTATATACAGGGTGTCACACTTATCTTGGTCCAATAGCTAATTTCTAAAAGACATATAGTTCCAATTGAAAAAATGCTTTAAATGTGGGGAAGAATTATATTTTATGTTTTCTGAGTCTATAAATACATTTCTGGAAAATTTGCGAATTCTAATTTTTATACGGTCCCCCGGTCCTATCAGTCGTATTTAGTAAAATATTTTTCGCACATTAACATTTTAAACAAAACAGTGCCACTCTTCTGCGGCTAAAACTGATCGAGTTATTGAGCTTTGAACACCGCTGACTTAGACCACTTTACACCATTTCAATAGCCGCCTCGTAGACGATCCACCAATCAGTGCGTAACATTTACTCGTCGAGGCCGCTGATTGGTTTAAAAATTATAAAATCCAAAGCTCCATAACTTGGTTAGATTTAGTCGAAGAAGAGTGGAACTTTTTTCGTTTAAAATGTTAGTGTGTGAAGAATATATTACTAAATATGACTGATAAGGCCGGGGAACCATATAAATCGAAATATTAGAATTCGTAACATTTTCAGAAATATATTTAGTGACTCAAAAACATGAAATATAATTCTTCCCTTCATTTAAAGCATTTTTCCAATTGGAATTATATGTCTATCTCTAACGGTTTAGAAATTAGCTATTGGACCACGATAAGTGTGGACACCCTGTATATCAAATTTGGTTAGATTTGACTGAATAGATTTTTTACAGTCGAGTTTCAAACACCTCACGTTATATTGTGGTCACCTTGTATAGATTATGACACTTCCTTGAGTAACTGCATAGCGTTGAGAATAAAATAAAGTATGTATTTTAGAAAAATATCTCTTCAATTTAAGGGATGTGATCTATGAGATTGGTAAAGGTCTATCTTTGACGTAATAACAGCATGCTAAATTTATCTATCTACCTCGTTTCAATTCTCAGTTATTATATTCAAATGCACATCCCAGACAAATAGTTTGTACTCTTACTGATTTGGTTCAAAATTTGATACAGGGCAACAATTTTAATATGAAAATCCGCTTCAAATTTCATTCATCTCGTTCGTTGTACTTTTACGTTATCTTGATCACATACACACGGACAGATAAAACACCCAAGCAAAATTCTAGAAATATTTTTATCAGACGCATAAAATAAAGTATGTATTAGAATAAAATAAATAAGAAGAGAGAAGAAGATACATCAGAGAATAAAATAAAGTACGTATTTTGGAAAAATATCTCTTCAATTTAAGGGATGTGATCTATGAGATTGGTAAAGGTCTATCTTTGACGTAATAACAGCATGCTAAATTTATCTATCTACCTCGTTTCAATTCTCAGTTATTATATTCAAATGCACATCCCAGACAAATAGTTTGTACTCTTACTGATTTGGTCCAAAATTTGATACAGGTCAACAATTTTAATATGAAAATCCGCTGCAAATTTCATTCATCTCGTTTGTTGTACTTTTACGTTATATTGATCACATACACACGGACAGATAAAACACCCAAGCAAAATCCTAGAAATATTTTTATCAGACGCATAGAAGTTTAACTCTATCGATACGGGAACGTCCCAAACGTCTCTTCAAGCAAAAGACGATGGCCGTCCGAAACGTCCGAATATAGCTGCGAAATTTCTACCCCCTTTCGTTAAGTGTGATTGATTTCTAACCCGCTGTGCACACTTTCTTCGTTAGAGTAGCTCGCCCAGATGGCTGGGGGAAAAAGAGGGTTTTCTTAGAATTCGGACAGTGCCAGCTGTCATTGTGGTTTTTGAGGAGGGGAGTTTTCCAAATCTTTGAAAGAGGAACTCGGATGTTCCCGTATTTTGAGGTCGCTCTAATCCAGCGGTCTTAGGAAGCAGAGGGTTAAACGTGAACATTCAGCAAAATCTGCATAACGACACGACGAATACAATACTTTATTTAAGCATACTGCTTATACAAAAAGTAAAGATTTGTATTAAGGGGACATACGCCCTTTAAACCTCCGAAGAATGGGGGGGAAAACTGTCAAATTTGATACATTATATCTCTAAAACAAAACATTTCAAAAACTAATCTTTTTCTCGAAAAATATCTGTTCTTTTTTGTTATTGTACACACGTTTTCAAATCTTAATATTGATATATATTTATTTGAGAGAGTAATAAATATGGGTATAATTGTTGGAGAAAAAATGAGATACTCACCTTGCGCGCATGATTACGGATAAAATATTGGTCTAAACACAATATTTTGGGTATCTAAGTAATCCAAACAGTCAGTTTAAGAAACTGAACCTCAATTTATTAACATTTAAATTTAATTTCTATTTTATATACCAATTTAAAATAAAAATGTTTAAAATTGTTAAAATTTCAAACATTTTTAACCCTTCAAAAAACCTTCTTTGGAAAAAATATGTACAAAACTGCGGTTCAATTTGTAGAAAATAGCACAATACATATTTAGTAAAAATGTTATGTAAAAATATTCAATAGTTCCTGAGATATCGTGCGTGCAATATCAAAAAAACGCATTTTGAGATATAGCTTTTTAAAGATATGGCCACATTCAATGTTTACGTTGAATAGCTGATACATTTTCCTTCATAAATTTCATAATTATAGGAATTTTTTTAACGCGGGCTGTTTTAAATTTTTCAGAAAAGACTTGGAAATAGTATTTATTTTTTTCATAAAATCGAAAAATTTCGAGGTTTAACAGTCGTATGTTCCCTTAATAATAATTTTCCAAAGAAATATTTTAATTTTCCTTTTTTTAATAAATAACGCCAGATTGATTCAGAAATACAACTTAATGAAACTTAAACCTGAATAAACGATAAAATAGCTATAGTTCAAAATACAAAATTTAATAAATAATAAATTTTGCCAAATAAAACAGAACTGAGGGCAACATATTTTCAATTGAAATTGAACAAAAGACAAAAAGAACCATTTCAAAACATAAATTAAGTAAAAACATTTTTGTCTAAGCGAAAAGGCTTCAATTTCTGTTGATGGTGTAAATTAAGATCACATTTATTGAATTTACTTCAGGTACACCTCTTGTTGTATTTCTTCTCACTATTTGGTCACTCTTTTTATTAAATACTATCTATTACGCCCGGCGTCTCTCGGGATTAAAATACTTTCATGTCTAATAGTTTTGACGTAAAAAACTACTTTTGTATAGAAAATTACAATACCCAAAAATTTTTTTTATCGTCTGAAATGTTTTTTAATTAAAATGAGAATATCAGTTGAACCAGACGATTTTTAAAAACCGCCGATAGCTAATTTTCTCCGTAAGTTATTAGTATCTATTGCATAGGTACTTCAAATTTTGCTCATAAATCTTGCAGTATAAGAAAGATTTTAACGGATGTTTTGGAATAATTACATAGTAAATTTTTCATTGAGAAAAAAGCGTTAGAATAAATATGAATTAAAAAAAATAAGATTCGTCTTCATAAAAAATTCTTCTAATGTGATCTAGCAACAGTTCTTATGTATTCTTGTTCTTCACCAATAAAAAAAGTGTTATAAATTTGTAATTTTATGCACAATTTAATTTTTGAGAAATTATTAAAATGAGGAATGAAAGTTGGAATGAACGTTGGAATGAGGAATGAAAGTTGGAAAACGGAAATGAAAGTTGTGTCATGAAAAGTTAATTTTTTAAACTTTTATTATGTGTAAAAATAGTTTTTGTAACATAATACATATTTTCGAAAAATATCACGGAAAATGCCAAAATCTTGCTTAATTTGCAATTAACTGAAATTTTAATAAGATTTGGGGCTTTTAAAAGTTGACGGTTGTCTCTCTTCATATATAAAACACATTTATAAAAATAAGCAAAAATTTCAGAAATAAAGGTAAATTAGTTCAAAGTATAACCGTTGCCTAGCAACGGAGTAGCTATAAATTTGCGTTATTTCAAAATCGTCTACACGTAATTAACAATTATTAAGCTTTAAAAAATAAATACAAATTAAATGGAAAATGTCACAGATATAAAATTGGTATCATTGAAAAGGTAACAGTTTGAACTTTAAGATGGTATAAAAGTACTTTTTGTCGGACAATTTACTCCGAAGTTACGGCGGAAAAACGGTTTCCGTTAATTTCTAATTAATTGACTGTTTAATTGACTTTTGGACTTTGGAAGGCTCATAAGTGTCTTCCCCTTGCCTTAAATAATAAGTGTACAAAACAGTCCATTGGTTTAGAAGGAGAAGTGGAACATACATAGCCACAATGACTTTTATTTATATTAAGATGAGTAAATACCCCGAAAAATGGATTTAAGAAATTTATTTTGAACGAAAGCAAACAGACAGTTTGCCTGAAGATATAATAAAATCTCTTAAGTTATGTATATATTAGCACAGAGTGTTGACTTTGAAAATATTCCTGAGATGTCAAACATGGTGAGCCTCTTCATACACCTACCTGAAATGCCTCATCTGACGTTATCGGAGCATTTTCAGTAAATTGAAAGAGCAAGCCTGTCAAAAAAGGTGTAAAGGTAAACTGCCCTCAGGAAAATTTAATAATACATCGATTGGTTTTCCCCTTAATAATAACGAGAGGTTAAAAAGCCTGGTGAAAGGTTCAGATATAGCATAATGAGATTTCCAGTAATTAAGTTTTCCTGTTTCAGGGAAAAAATGGGGAAAATTTAGTCGAACAAAAATGTGAAGAAATGAAAAGTGAAATAAAACTGTATTCAACAAGCAAATTAAGGTATATGACTATGTGCGGGAACGAATTTTTGAAAAAACGTTTTAATGTGCAATTTCAGTTCATTTTCGGGCTCAATGTGATTCAAAACAATGATTAATACCAGTCTGGAAAATTTTTGTCACTTGAGATTCAGTAAAATGGGATAATTTAGGTAAAAAATGGGGGAAATTAGAGCAAAAAGCGAAACGCTCTAGCAGAAAATATAATCCATACATTCAAATTAGTTCTCTACACAGCACATTTACAGCTATGGTGAAGGTAATGAACTGCGATCTAAGAAATATTTGCATTTACAGGAAAGTTATGGCCAGTAGAGTATTCTCTTATTCAAAATTTCACAAAATGCGTAGGTATAATCAACATTATGCAGCTCTAAATCAAAAACTATTGATCTCAAAACTATATCTCTAGTTGTTCATTGCCTTTCTTACATTTAAGACAAGATATATACAAAATTTCAAGGAAATATATGGATAATTTTTTGAGATATCGTGTTTTGCGTAAGTAACTTTTGACAAAATATAAGTTTTTCAAAAAACGCATTTAAAGTTTTAATTTGCTTTTCATTAAAAATTTATTTTGAATTTTGCCACATTTCTTTTGAACTTTTCCACGTTTTACCTTCTTTATTCAGAATCTTATCACATTTTTTTCATTCTGAGGGCCCGTAATTTTTTTCTAGCGTTTTCTGTGCCTGCCAAAGACTGTCTCTTAGAAGTGACGATTATATGGTTATCGAGATTAAGATATTATTTCAATGTATATATTAGCCAGGAACTATTCATGAAATACTCTTTTAAAATAATAAAACCAATCATTGAACAACAATTCAGCTATCGATGTCCCAAACGTGAATTTTGTAACTCCGCGAGTGTGCATTTTGGCAAAATGGTCCATAGTAGCTTGTCGAAACTCAAAATGTAATTCAAACTAGCTGCGTGGCCCGGCGTTGCACGGGCTATCTCGAATAATGCTTTATTCACTGGCGGAAAGAAGGAGGTAAAGTGATACATGCCCGACTTTCTCTCCTAAATAAAGAAGAACAAAAGAGCGGTTGAAACATTCAAATTTTGTATATTTATTGGGTCTTGATGACAATGCAATATTTTAATAATTTTAGATCTCTCAATTATCAATTTTTTTTAAATTCGCAAAATTACGTTTGTACTCGGTAGGTTTCTGTGGCACCATCTTTAGTATTTTTGAGAAATAAACTCATTTCTTATTTTCGTTTCACTAACTAAAATTTTTCGAATAATCTTGTCTTTGAAAACGCTTTTACTAAGTTTGAAATGTTTCATGCTTGTACGTAAGGTTGGAATTTTGTGATCGATTTTTCACTCACTTCTTAATGCACTAGAGTTCTGAAATTTTGTATATTTATTGAGTCTTGATGACAATGCAATATTTTAATAATTTTAGATTTCTCAATTATCAATTTTTTTAAAAAATTCGCAAAATTACGTTTGTACTCGGTAGGTTTTCGTGGCGCCATCTATAGTATTTTTGAGAACTAAAATATTTTTTTTCTTTTTTAATGCATTGGTAAAAGCGTTTTTTTTTTAATTTTTTAAATTTATTACTTATTTTTTTCTTTTTTCTCCACGCGCTCTCAACTAGAAGCACCTCAAAAGTTCAAAACACTCAATCAGACTTTGAACATTTTACATCATTTCTTTATAGTTAAATATCAAATATATATATATATATATATATATATATATATATATATATATATATAGCCAGTCTTCAATCATTCAATCTTTATTCTTTGGAAAATTTTAAAAACAGTCTAGTACGAGCTGTGTTCAAATTTTTGGCTCACTCAGACAACTCCCGAAAGTGTATGGGCACTGTAAACTGAGACTAAACTTCTGTTAGTTTTCTTAGATTATCAATGAATTCGACAATGCATACAAAAATATATTTAAATTTAGGTTAAAATAAATGCAAAATATGACAAAACGTAAAAAAAAAATGGACGTTTATTAGCATATTTTGTTAAAATTGCCTTTCAATTTTAAAAGTAATTATTTTCATTTTCTTCTAGATGTGTTTAAATATTTTTAAAAAATAATTCTGATGTATCTTATCCTGATCAACGGTTACTTTTAAGGTGTCAAAAATTTTTAAGGCTTTCTATGGAACAAAATGTAATAATGTTTTATAATTTCACAGATATTAAATTACAAAAAAATAGCTAATCGGTATTGAATACTATTAAAAAGCTGTTTGTAAATTAATAAGGGTTATCATTCATCGAGCAATGAATGCACGAGTCTTTATATGAAATAATAATTCGTAACTACAATATTTTAAAATATGAAAAGAAAGCTTTTATTGGTGCGATTAATAAAAATTTATGATTGATAAGTAACAAATAATGATTTCACTTAAAAGAGTTTTCTTAAATCAAGGGATATTTTTTTCATATAAGAAAATATTAAGAATTCGTAGGAAAATATATAAAACTTAAAAGCGTTAAATGAAAGAAAAAATTTGAAACAATTTATGTCATTTGTAAAAAGAAAATGACTGTATTTTAGCTTTTAGAAAATAGATTTAATGTTTCTCTTTCATTAAAAATGAATGCGGATTCATTAGAAAGCGATTTACTTGACTAAATCATTTAACTTTAGAGGCCTGACAAATTTATCTTCAATTAAATCAAATATTTTTTCATGCTATGAAACAAAACAAAATTCGATTCACTTCAAATATGTTGAAAATTCGCATCATTTTTGGTAGCGTGACACTTTTAATTCTGCTTTTTATTATTTCATCGGGGATTTTTTAACACATAAATGAAAAATTCTTATGTTTATTCAGGGGAGTTGGAACCCTAAGTCCGAAAATGTTAAATTTGCCATTTCGATGTACCTTTTCTCAAAATCTATTACAGATTCATGTTTGAAATTTTTTATACAAGTGAATTAGATTTTTCTCATTATACTAAAATGATTTCTTTTAATTCAGAAATTTATTCTTTACAAATTCTTTTGTGTCAAAACAAAAAATGTTAAATTGGCCACTTCGATGTACCTTTACTCAAAATATGTTCTAGATACATGTTTGAAATTTTTTATATAAGTAAAGTACACCTTTATCATTATATTTAAATGAGCTTTTTGTTATTTTTTAATTTCTTATAAGTCTACAAAATATTTAATTAGACATAGTAAAATAAATTTCACTCTTTTTTGACACAAAAAAATTGTAAAAAAGTTAGTTTTGAGTTTTTTTAGATGTTCATTTCAGTATCATGAGAAGGGTGTACTTTACTTGTAGAAAAAGTTTCAAATATATATCTATAACAGATTTTTAGAAAAGGTACATCGAAATGGCCAATTTCACATTTTTTGTTTTGACACAAAAAAATTTGTAAAAAATAAATTTTTGAATTTTTTAAAAATCATTTCAGTATAATGAGAAAAATCTACTTTACTTGTATGAAAAATTTCAAGCATGAATCTATAACAGATTTTGAGAAATGGTACATCGAAGTGGCCAATTTAACATTTTCGGACTTAGGGTTCAAATTCCCCTGAAAAAACATAAGAATTTTTTATTTATGTGTTGAAAAACCCCGATGAAAAAAGAAAAAGCAGAATTTTCAACATATTTGCGACTGCGAATTTTCAACATATTTGAAGTGAATCGAATTTTGTTTTGTTCTGTAGCGTGAAAAACTATTTGATTTAAGTGATGATAAATTTTTCAGGCGGATAAAGATGTACTTTACTTGGATAAAAAATTTCAAACATGAATCTATAACAGATTTTGAGAAAAGATATATCGAAGTAACAGCGTTAGGGTTAACGGATTTAGGGTTCCAACTCCCCTACAAATTAAAGAATATTCTTTTCTCAAAAATTAAACCCTGCTGATATATTTGTGAAAAGCATAAAAACTGTGCAATGTATTTCTCCTAAATTGTTAAGCAACTACAGAAAATTTTGATTTTGAAAAATTTCAAAAAAATATTCTTTTTACTTTCTTCTAAATACTTGTCTTTTTCGTCATTTCAAAGAAATTTAAAGGCAGTTAATTTGCTCTTAAACCTTCTCATACATTGCAAAATATAATGAACAATTGGAAAACGCTTTGTCCTCTGAGTAAAATCTTTTTTCTTTTCTTTTTCCTGTTTACCATTTTTCTATAATTAAACTTCACACATTTCGCAATCTTAGTAAAACTGATAACCATTTTTTTTGTAAAGGGCTATGAAACAGACTATTTTCTAATTCAATAAGTAATGGAAATGCGTTTCTGTTTAAAAATCCTTTAAGACAATCTTCAGTAAAAAATAACTCGATTACAGTTGAACAGTTGAACCAGTGGCGGCTCGTCAGCTCAGAAACAAGCAGTGCTACAAAAGTTGTATAGAACTAAGCTGTAGTTAATTTTGTGATGCTTATTTTGGTATATAATGTTGATACACTAAAAACTGGTAGTTTTTGAGTTATAAGCGAAAAATTGGGGGGAGGAGGGGAATGTTCGGCTATAACTAAAATTCCAACAAAAATTATTGGAGGCAAACCTCAGACTCGTAATCAGCGTCCGAAAAAACATAAAGAAGCAAAAAATAACAGCTCCTCCAGGACTGGATTTTAAAAAAACTACTTAACAATTGAACTACTGAGAAAAAACCAAATGAGGAAGTCGCGCCATAGGAAAGCTGGGGAAAATGCAGCCCAAATTAATGTAATTTCAAGCGGAGAAAAGGTTGCTTTTCTCCCGCTTCGAGTTGCTCATTGCGCTAATTTCGGGCCCATAGGAGGGTCAAAACTGTCTGCAGCTCTGTCTCTCTCTTAATTCTTGATTGATTTTCCGTCTTCCTTTTATGTTTTTTATTATTTTTTGCCATTTTCGTTGATCACTGAATTCTCAAAGTGGAAAAGTAAGCCGATTAGAATAAAAACGAAAATACAATCTTTTAAAATAATTTCAGGGGGCTGCAGCTCTTATGAACGAGCCGCCACTGAATAGAACCTGGGGAATCCGAAATTTCGGATAATCCGAAGCCCAGGAATCCGAAATTTCGGATGATCTGAAGCCCAGGAATCCAAAATTTCGGATAATCCGAAGTCCAGGAATCCAAAATTTCGGACAATACGAAGTCCAGGAATCCGAAGCCCAGGAATCCGAAATTTTGGATAATCCGAAGCCCAGGAATCCGAAATTTCGGATAATCCGAAGTCCAGGAATCCGAAATTTCGGATAATCCGAAGCCCAGGAATCCGAAATTTCGGATAATCCGAAGTCCAGGAATCCGAAATTTCGGATAATCCGAATATCGGGGATTTTTTTAATTTTCTAAAAAGTTTGTATTAAAAAATGAAGGAAGAACAACAATTACGGGTCAGGAACAAAGCTAATGTTTATTCCTAACTTAAAAGAACGTTTGAATTTTTATTTCAGAAGGAATACAGCACATTAATTATTAGTAACAAAATCGATCATCTTTTGACATAAGGAATTAAACCTGTTTGACGATGCGAACCGCCATTTGTTCTTTCCGTACAGAGAGTATCCAAAGTCGATAATTCTTTACTGCACTTCTTATGTCAAGAGTATTTTACCGAATTTTCCGGATAATCGAATTTTTCAGAATCCAAACAGAGGTCAGCCCCAATTAGTTCGGCTTCCCGATGTTCCACTGTACAAATAATTTTAAAACAATTCAATTCAATAGCAATGCAATGTTTATTCTTTATTCAAACCCTGAATTTTGAGTTACTTCTTCATTAAGCATGAATGTCGTATTGAAAAAATGATCGGAGACTCTTTTTCAAACAGCCGCTGATGCTAAAGGCGTAGGACTACTTTACTCGAGTGACTCTTCTGCTTCTCGAAGTTTCTCGGTTTCTCTTTGTTACTCGCGACTCTCTTTTGTTTCTCGAAGCTTCTCGGATTCTCTTCGTTACTCGCGATACTCTTGTGTCTCTCTAAGTTACTCGCTATACTCTTGTTTTTGGAAGTCACTCGTTTCCTTCTTTGTAAATTTACATTCGGAACCATTATTGTATTAAATTTGTCGAAACAAAATTTTCAACTCAATCACGAAATCTCGCTCGCGAAAACGTGGCAAGCGAGAGCGTCAGTCAATTGTGAGCGCGCACCTCATGCGTGTGACGTCACCAATTCAGGAGTATTTTTTTCCCAACTTTTCGACTCAATAGTCGCTGAACTACAACTCCGATTTTCAATTCTTTTTTTGTAACTTCTGTTGTAACTCTTTATCTCTGAAATAAGACACTAGTTATGTTTTTAACATATGTAGTTAACGAGATATAGATGATCTCCCATACAACGTTTATTGTGGCTTTTTGGCGTGTGAATCAAATTCCTTCCTGAGACCCCAATGGGAGGAGCGTAGTCCTACGTTAAAAGTTAACATATCCAGTCGAATAAGTTCAGTCGAGGGAAATTATAGGATATGCATCAAACAGAACTTTACATAATCTGCTAAAATATTCAAAAGATGGGATGCACATCTTAACATTCAAATATAGATTAACTGCTGCTTTCTTCAAAATCCTCAAAATAAAGAATGCAAGTCTTAAAATGTCCTTCAGCTATTATATCTGCCACGTGATATCATCAGTTATTTCCAGGCATGAAAACAATATTATCATATTAGAATATTATTGTCCGAATGCATTCAAAAAAGTTCAAATATTAATTCTGCAGTTTATATTCTATAGTGATTTTACTTTTTAAAAAATAATATCATCTTCTACAAGAAATAAATTTATTCCTATTACTATAAGTAAAAGCATAATACACGAAGCAACTAAATAGAAAATTACATTTACTATTTGAAAATAAATAAGCTTTATTTAACTTTTGCAATCCAGATGTTTGGTCTGATTTTGCTCCCAAATTCGAGATATTCAGATGAGCTTTTGTGATGTTTAATTACGGCTCAGATGACACTGGAAAGGAGTGAGAAGTCTAATCTTTTGGAGCCCCATAAAGGATCTCGGGACAGGAGATCTCGAATGCCTTTAAGGCAATACAAAGAGCACTGTGAGAGGGAATTCTTCGCCCTGGTTGGAGAAGAGTTATTTGCATGCATAACTGCTGCACGCTTCGTTAAGCCCCTGGGCGAATGCGACCTTGAGTGGAAAAGTTCGCCGATCGGTGTTGTTTAGATGCTCAGAGTCCATCGCTGGACTTCTACGATGTGATTGCAGATGACCAAGGCATCGAAAAAGGGAGCTTAAAGCTAAACTTCCGTCCGCTGACTGTACTAGCTGATTTATCTGCAAATCATGTTGTTGCCTCTTGTAAAAGAGAATGGAGTTAGATCCTGTGCTGAAGAGTTTTTTGTTAAAACAAATTTAAACCATTCAAAAACATTGGCATGGGAATTTTATAGTTATTTGTAACTGTTTTCCCCATAGCATAATCGGAAATTGTAAAAGGCAAATTAAAGTTTTGTGAATAAGCTATTCTTCAGTCAAATATACACGGGATGCCCACTTAAATATAGGGTCACCCCTCTTAATATCAGAACAACGGCAGCTATAGTCATAAAAGTAGTGTCTAGGTATAGTGAAACGTCTATGCGCTATGTGATGAGACCACTTACAGCGCCACCTAGTTGCAAATCACGTAGTTAGCGTTCCTATCTCGAAAACGGTACAAAATAGGGGGAAAAGTCAATTACAAAGTTGTAGTGTTATCGATTTAGTACAAAAAGACTCCTTGTGCATATCAATATTAAGAACAAATTGCTTAAAATGCACATTTCATTGTTTACGATTTCCGAAATTGCGACTTCGCAAAACGGGTTAAAAGTAGGGAAAAAACAATTAGTTATCACAAGATACATTTATTTTCGGTGTTCAAAGTACTCTCCGTCCAGATTTGAACCATTGTTTGAATTTGACTTTGCACACGTTTTAGCATATAGGTGGCGCGCTAGCAGAAGCAACAGCAATACGTCATCGAAAGTTCTGCAATGCTGTCGGAAAGGTCCATACACCTGCTGTTTGAGTTATTCCCACAGGAAAAGTATAATGGGGTCATTTTTTTACCCGAAAAAAAACATTTTCTGTTTTCGGCCATGTCTTGTGACGTCACAATTTTGGAAAGGGCAACAATCTAATGTGCATTTTAAGCATTATTTTCTTCTTATTTGTACAAGGTTTTCTTTTGTACTAAATCGATAACGTTCTACAACTTTCAAATTGACATTTTTCCCCCTATTTTGTACCGTTCTCGTGATACTAACGCTAACTCCGGAGTTTGCCACCAGATGGCACTGTATATGGTCTCATCGCTTAGCGCATAGAGGTTTCATTATAACTAGACACTACTTTCATGACTCTAGCTGCCGTCGTTCTGAAGTTAAGAGAGGGTGGCTTTTATTTCAGTGGGCACTCTGTATAAATACAGAAAAATATAAATACAGAAATGCATAGATATCTATCCGAAATTCCTCACGCCGTTGTATAAGGTAACAAATAAAGCAAATTTAAAACGCTATGAGAATAGAAGACAGGAGAATGAGGCACTTTATCTGGTGACGTCTTCTTTATCTGATCAAAATTGAAATCTCCATGTTGCGTCGTAACAACATAGTGTAGCCTCAAAATGAAACGCTTTTCAACCAATTTTTCAGAATGAAACCCAAATTAAATAGAAGAAATCGTGGTTTTAGAACAATATGTATGATGCCCGTGATACTCAAGAAAAGATGCGAAAGAATTTTCCTCCCGTTTAAGAAAACTCTTCATAGATAAAATTTACATCCATCTCATTTCCTAATAGATGTTGCTTGTTAAACTGCGGTTATAATGAATCTTTCTTTGGTCTTTATACGAGTTACGTAACATTAGAAAAAGAGGTATTCTAATTCATCCTTTCCTTTGTTTAAAAAAATTCACCAGACAAAATTATTTTCCACTAAACATATTATTTTCCTTTCTATTATAATAATAGTATTTCATTTTTCTTCCATCTGTACTTTATTTCCCCTGTGCAAGGTTCTTCATCATGGGTTCCTTAAAGTTAATTAAATGCACTTACTTTTTTAGGAGTATGAATTAATCATAAAAATATATAAAAATATCTTATATTCAAATAAGCTTCCCATTGCTCTTTTCTCCACAGCATCCTTTCTGTTGTTGGTTTAAAATCATCTGCTTCATATTATCTTCTATCGCAGCCAACATTTTGTCCATTTGCAAAGAAGGAAGAAGTTTGTTCCAGCTGTAAATTTGGAAACGATTTGATATCGATGGCGATTTTCATATCGAAGAATTGCTTGCTTTGATTTGGGCAAATTATCGTTTAACTGTCCATGAAATTACTGAATATATTGTCATCGGCAGAAGCTAATTTCATATAATTTTTTCTGATAATCTGTAGACGTATAGCATTACAGAAAAGTTTGCGCGGGGAAAAAAATGCGATCCCTGATGATAAAAAACTAAGGACAAAAAATCGAAGGGAGGCTGTCTCTGCGAAACGGCCGCTGGGATTGAGGGGCGTAGACTTACTTACCTTACTCAACTGTGACTTTCTGTGACTAAAGTAGCTGTATGTGACTGTTAACTCTATAGTCTATAGTGACTATTGGTCTAGTGTGACTATGTGACTCTATCTATGTAAAAGTCTTCATTATTTTCACCAATTTTGCAACTCGACTGAGATTGAACCGTAATTACAAATTCTAAAATTATTTTTGCAATCTTCAATGTCTACATTTCTCTGTTAATTGAAATTAAAACCAACACTCTATGTTATTTGGTTGAGGAGCTGTACGCATTTAACTATAGCATGTAATTCGACGTAATTCAACAATTCTTGAGTAATATTTCCTGCGATCCATGAATGAATTGCCTTAGTCTGCGTGCGCGCGCATCTGTCACTGTGACGTCATCAAATTTTTTGTGATTTTCTCCAACTTTGCAGCTCGACTGTGACTAAACAGTAATTCCAAATTCTAAACTTATTTTTGCAGTGTTCATTGTCTACCTTTCTCTGTTAAATGAAACTAAAACCAACTCTCTATGTTATTTGGTTGCGGAGCTAAAAGTGTTTAACTTTAGCGCGAATAGCTTCATAACTTTTTCCTGTCCCGATACACCATTAGACCACTATGGAGAGACGTAAGTCTACGTCAAAACATTATTCGTTTCACAGCTAGTCAAGACATCCTAGATGGCTCAAAGTTGTATCAAAACATGTCGTAATTCTTCAAATTTGAACCTGTTGAAGCATTGGCGGTGATTGGGTGACAAAAGTTGGGAGGGGGCATAAAATTTGGAGACACCTAAAAGTACGACAAACTATAGGGGGTAGGCAACAAAATTTAAAATTTTAGTTACAAAATTAGCTTGCTTTCCCAGACACCATTGTTATATATATATATATATATATATATATATAATTCTTAGTTTTAGTCAGCTAAAATAGAACAAAAATTTAATTTTTTCCACAAAAAGGGGACGATTCCTCCCCCCAGAGTGTCGCCACCACTATGCGGAAAGTTGAAATCCACCTCGAAAAGTCAAAGATCTGAAACAATAGAAGAGAGGGAAAGTCAAAGATCTGAAACAATAGAATAGAGGGAAAGTCAAAGATCTGAAACCATAGAAGATAGAGAAAAGTCAAAGATCTTAAACAATAGAAGAGAGAGAAAAGTCAAAGATCTGAAACAATAGAAGAGAGAGAAAAGTCAAAGATCTGAAACCATAGAAGAGAGGGAAAATTCAAAGATCTTAAACAATAGAAGAGAGATAAAAGTCAAAGATCTGAAATAATAGAAGAGAGAGAAAAGACAAAGACCTGAAACAATAGGAGAAAGAGAAGAAATTCGCCTCCAGATTTATTATTGGTCCCAAACAATTACTCCGGGGAACAATTACAGCGTTTGAAGGCACGTTGGAAGTAGTTTATAAACAAAGAAAGATTATTTGAAAGGACAGTTTGAAATGGGTTAAAAGTAAAATTTAGTAATTGTTGATTTACTTTAAAAATTCGGTTTCTTTGTGGAAATCTATGTGCTTTCACTGAATAGGTCGGAAACGCACAAACAAATAAATTAAATAATTAAATATTTATACCGTAACTTCCTTGAATGTGTCAACACGCAGACAACTAGATTAATTAATTGAACTGCAAAACGCAATTTTATGGAATATAAATGGGAAACGCTCTGATAAATGAAAGAGGATATTTTTATTCAACGTTAATGACAACGTACACGTTAAAAAGTCTTTATGAATACGCTCATTGTCGTGTAGTTTTATACCAAAGCGAACAATAGTTTAATTTGATTTGCTTGTGTTAAAGTGTGTTTTGATTTTGAAATTCCCAATGATTTTTTTTCCTAATTTACGAATTTCGTTCAAAATTTCATTCAGATCAACAATTTTATGTAAGGACCACATGCTAAATTTCACCCGTCTAGATTATTGGGTTTTTTTTTCGAGTTATCGTAGTCACGTTTATACAAACACACAAGTATAACTCCGAAAGTGTTTCCCGGGCTCAAGAAAAGTCTAAAAGGTCAAAATCCATCAAAATTAGGAAATCCAATTATTTAACGATTCCAATACTTTCTCTTTATTATATGCTGAAAAGTAAACCAAATTTGAAAAGTAAAAGAGCATAATTACAAAAGTAATATTTGTAATTGGGTGTAAAATGAAATAAACATCTATTTTAATCCTGAAATAAAAAAAATGCTGTTTCCTAGTGAAGCAAGCAATCGAAAAAACATTATTATGTTTGCAAACACATGCTACGTTCAAAATTTGGATAGAGAAACTTTTATTAAATATTCCCTTTTTGAAGATGAAAATGCATCTGTCTATATATTTTTTTTTATCACGTCAATTTCTGGAACTAGATATTTTCATCAAAACTTACAACGGCTAAAATGGATGGCATGAAATAAAATTCAATGCGAATCAATAACCTCTCCTCGGATGAAAGCAACGGAAGAAGAAAGACGTTTTCACTATAAATCTTCAATATTTCTACAGGTAAGAATCATATTTTATTCAAGGAATGAAGAATTCAATAGATCTTTAAGGTATTTCTCATACAATGAAAAATAAGATATATATTGAAGAAAATTTCTTAACGCTTCGGAGTGCAAAAGCAGGAGATAAAAACTTCAAAACTGGGAGAAAACAAGTTTTGGTATCTGAATGAAATATACTTTAAAAATAGATATGTTTCCATGAAATATACTTTTAAAATAGATAATGGGGTTTCTTTTCATAGCAAGTTTTACAGACAACTTGCGTTAAATTTTTGTGCATCACAAAAATCAACAGTTTATATTTTCTTAAAAGAAGAATATACCTTTTTAAAAATGATAAGCATTAGGATTTAGATTTTTAAAAAAATAATTTAGTGTTTCATCCATGTTTTTGCTCCTTCTTTTATTAAAGTAAATATGTTTTTGAGCGTGATGTTGTCGTGAAAATGATGCGATTTTAATGCAATTTTAATTAATGTTAGTTTTTTTAAAAAAATTCACGAAATTGGGCTACAAAACGACTTGTACGTATTTGGGCTGTATTCGATTCTTATCATCATGACGTTGCTGTATTCAAAATATGAATTGTTACATTGTTATTTTGTATAGTGTTCTTGTATTTTTGTTCGATAATTAGTTGAATTAACAAATTCTGATTTGGATTGAAAACTTTCAAAAAGATTAAATTCCAAAAAAGATTACAACTCAATAAAAGATTTTATACTGGATGTCTATTAAGCTAGATGAAAAATGACGGGCTGACATAAAAGGCTTAGGACTACTTCACTCGTGTGACTCTTGGGTTTCTCGCAGTTTCCCGTAAGTTTATAATTTTAAGTAAGATTTTGTAATTTCTGTTGTTACCCTTTATCTCTAAAATAGAGATAAAGGGTCTCTATAGAGGATCGCGTCACCAATTCATGCACATTTTTGACCAACTTTG
>BGPR01024568.1:0-23110 GCA_013235015.1 Araneus ventricosus | reverse complement strand
CCATCTTGTCTCAAACATTTCAAAATTATATTCTAGCTAATAATTATGAAAAACATGATTATGAAATTGTTTCAAATTATTGAAATTTATAGCGCCAATTTTAAAATATAAAGATCACTTTAGAACCGTCGTACTTTTTTGTTTTAATTTGTGATCTAGCGAAGCAATTTTGTAAGAATTTGTAAATTTATTATTGTATTGAAGAGTAAAACGTAATTTATTCGGTACATATAATGAATATAAATTTCAAGTAACGGTATTTTTTCCAACCAAATTCTAAGAAAAGCAATTAAATCTTAGAAAAATATTTTTAAGTTAAAGAAACCGACTGTGTTAATTTATAATTATTGTGGTAGTCATTCTAAAAGAAAGTTATTAAGATTCTAATTACAAAATGCTGAAAAATAAAATTACGTAACGAATCAAAAATTTTGAAATCGACTAAGATTTAGACTAAACTTTTCGCTTTTTTTGTATCAAAAATTAAAAACAAATCATTGTTTTAATTCATTCCTCTGAAGGGAAAAAATCATGCAAGTTAATTCTCTCTTCATTTTTGTTAAACTAACGATTGCATTGTGTATGATTTCGGAAAGAAACTGTTTGGAATTCATGATTATATCTTTTCGTCAATATTGAGTTTAGTTTAGTTATATTAACGTCCTGTTTTGAAGCAACACGAGGGCTATTTTGGTACAGAGCTTCTAATTTTGAAACAAGTTCAGATGACGAGGACGACTCCTGAGCTGGCACCCCCTCTCCAAACTTCCGCACCACACCAGCGGGAGGACGTTTTAAGCTGGCCATTCACTTCACAGACAAACTGTATATTTTGGAACGCGAGAAGAGAAAAGCGATAAAAATCTATGGAAATGAGCCAAGCGGCTTGCCATGGTTAGAATTCCATCTGGACTGAAATCCGAACGAAAAATCAGAGGGACCCTGAAAGAGGCTATCGAAAAGAACAATGCCTTGCGTAGATTGAAGCCTCGCTTCGAGGGTAGCATAAATTAAAATCTGCTGACTGGGAAAAATCGAAGAGAGATTGAAAGGCAGCTGTAGAGAGGGAAAGAAGATCACTCCCCCCACCTTCGCTCAGAGTTAGCAAATAGTTAAATGCAAGTGTGAATGGCGTGCCTGTATTTTTCGATTAAAGTGGGTGGGGACAAAAACCGGGCTTAGGACAAATGGCATGGCTGTACTTCAAGTGAATGGCCGGCTTTAGCCTCTATCTGAAGCGGGCTCCAATACACGACAGATCTTCAGTGAAATTGGGTTTCGAACCTGGAACCTTCCGTCTCCGAGGCCCACACCTTACCGCTAGGCCACCGCGGCCTCTTCGTTGATATTGAAATGCTCAAAGATAGATGCCGTATTTTCGTACAATTTGTATTATGGAAGGTGAAAACTAAGACTACTATTTAATAATAAAAATAATAAATAATTTATTATATATATATATGTCAAGTTGACAAGTACGTTAAAAGCTACGAATGTCACTGATGGACGACATAATATAATAAAGTTTCTATGTATCTACACCCAAATAGAAATAGGTTCATGAGATTAAGCAACTTTCGTTTTAAATTTTGATTTCTACTACGTAGATTATAGATATTTAAAATTAAAATATGTTCTAATATACTAGCATGTTCCAAAAATTCCGGGAATTTTTAAATATTTTCGAAATGTTAATGAATCTTGCCATATCTCGCAGAATAAGCGAAGAGTATCACGTGACCAACTAGTTTGACCAGGTTTTATCCAGTTCAAATGCAAGACATGTACAGAGAATGCAAGTAGCTCGAGATCACATGCATTCAAAGCTTCGCGTCGCGGAGATTGCCAAGTTGTGGGTGCTCCAACATGATAAGACACCGGATCACACGTCCTTCCTGGTTTCAGATTACCTATCTAAGCACCACACTGCGGTTTTCACAATCAGCATATTACTCTGCTCTAGCTCCGTGTCTCCTTTTCCGCGGAATGATTCTCAAGTTCCGAAGAAGTGCAGCGACGAAGGCATTAGAGGAGGTGGAAATAGGAGGCTTGCAATCCGCATCTACATCTTTGTTTGAAAGATTGCAAAAATGCAGAAGAGGGAATTATAATATGATGGCAAAAGTGCATAGAAATGCTCTGCACGCAAAAATGCATAGAAATACTCTGTTAGCAAAAATGCATAGAAATACTCTGTTAGCAAAAATGCATAGAAATACTCTGTATGCAAAAAATGCATATAAATACTCCGTTAGCAAAAATGCATAGAAATACTCTGTTAGAAAAAATGCATAGAAATACTCTGTATGCAAAAAATGCATATAAATACTCCGTTAGCAAAAATGCATAGAAATACTCTGTTAGAAAAAATGCATAGAAATACTCTGTATGCAAAAAATGCATATAAATACTCCGTTAGCAAAAATGCATAGAAATACTCTGTTAGCAAAAATGCATAGAAATTCCCAGTATCCAAGAATGCATACAGGGTAATGCATACTTCAAAAGCAGTGGCGGTTTCATGAACATGTATTAGAAGTGCTCACTTCGTGCTATAAAATCTTGGACGTCCATTGCAGTACTAAACTGAACGTGAAGTTACGACTTTGGGTAAGTGTCTTAACTAACAACTTTGCGCCAGTGGCCTCATACTTAGGGTTACCATAATTTACACCAGTGAATGCGGCGAGAGAGAAATTTTGCTGTAATAGAGAAAATCTGATGTATTCGAAAAGGCTGACGTCATTCCGCCAATAAAAGAAAATTCATTGTTTAATTCTGTTTTTCTTTAGTATAATTTTAATTAACGTAACATTAATGAAAATTGTATCTTCTTTGCTTTCTGGTGTCTTAAACTTTTTGTCAATTTCTCAAACTCTGCGCTAGTGTTATGAAAGGGGATCGATGGTAGGAAGCTTTTAGAAAGTTACTTTGACCCCAAGACTCCCCCCCCCCCCCCAGTCGTGTCCGGATTTCACTTAAAAAAATTGTGGGAACCCTACTTATACTGTCAAAATCAGTCTCTGTTCAAACGTAACGCCAAATAAACAGGTTCTGTCTGCATTTATTCTATAATAAAATAAGTTCCTGAAAGCTTTTAACCCTCCAGCCGTTAGGCTTTCAGATTGCTAAGTTTAACTAAATTGTCACGTTAAAAGAGAAGGTTATTCTTCAAGTTGTGAGGTTTTGGACAAAAGGATTTCAACCCCCTTTTGTGGTCATTTTCGCGCCGTAGGGAGTCTATTAGACCTGTTATCGTTCAGCAGTGATAGATGACTTCTAACCTCGATTCTTTGTGACAGAATCCTTTGTTAGAAGACCCTTCTTTGAGCATTCTTAGAAAAGTTGGTCAAACTGACCCTCCGCTGACCACAGACACTCCCTCTCATTATGTCGCCGCGTGACACCTGGGGGGAAGAGAAAAACTTGTAGAAGGAAAATCTCGGGTCTGACACTTATATGGAACTTTTCTTTCCCGAGACAGATCGGGTCTGCCGTTATGAGAGGAAAAATGTTCACTCAGATATCTCGGGCCTGACGCTAAGAGGGTTAACTTAGTAGTACAAATTACTTTTAAATGCATCGGGATCATATTTAGGACAATTGAACTGGCATAATCTTGCGCAATTTATCTCTTCTCATACTGTCAACTTGACTTGCTTTTGACTGCATAAGTGATTTATCATTTTTCGTCGGCTTTTCTTTCGCGCACAGTTTCTTAACATATGGGCCAGAACCCCACGTGATCCAGCGAATTTTGGGGGTTTGCCGAAACACTGATATCTGCTTCATCGGTCAGATTTTGCAGTATCACTATCCAACAGTCAGCGGAATATTCTCCCCTCGACTTTTTCTCATTGTTGCAAAGATGTGATGTCGCTTTCCTGCCTCGCTAGTCTTATAGTTGGGGAGGGAGTGGGAGTTTTACAGGGGTAAGTATGGAGTGACGGACATCGGCCATTCAGGACCCCTGACCTTGGCGACGAATTTGGCGACCTTGGCGCCAAATAGATGTTTCCAGAAAATGCGACCCTTTTCTCGATATCTCTATTAGGAAAGGGAATACGCTTGAATATACGAGAAAACTCCATGTGACGTCACGGTCTGTCGGAGAGCGTATATAAGGACCGCGTTTGGATCAGAGGGAAGTGTGTTTAACCACTGGAACGACTTTAGAGTTTCGTCTGCAGTGCGAGCTAGAAAACTGGTGATCTGAGCGCTATTGAAAGTGCTGTTATTGTCGTTATTTGTGATTTGCTGACTGTTTGTGTTGCTAAATCTCAAACTACTGAACTGTTATTACCTGTAGATTGTTGTCTGTTTACATTACTAATCTGCGCAAGATCTATTGTTTCCTGTTACCTGTGCTACGTGTTTTCCAGTATATTTGTGAATAAACCTTCATTCTCCATTATCTTGCGTGTTAGAGTTTACACCATACACCCACAGAAAGATTTTTGCAACAATATACTTCCACAGTATGGCGCGTCTGGTGCTAGCTGCATTGCACAGTGTAAAAAAAGGGGGAAAAATCTTGAATTTTGTACCTTTTCCCTTTGACGATTGGGCCCAAAATTTGTTACAGTTAAACATTTTAGATGACAAGATAACAAACTAATATTTCGTGTATCTGGCCTGTTATGGTTTTTGAGTCATGTGCTCATAAACCCATGGATCAACTCGCTGAGGAATTTCGTCCAAAATTTGACACATACCAACAAATTTCGTATAAAACCCACATCCAAATGTCATTCGATTGCCTCATTCCGTTTAACATGTTCACAAAGAGACAATATAATTATAAAAAAAATTGTTTGCTTTTTTCCGTGACTCCCTGAAACTCTGATAGGTTTCAAACGTAGAGATTCATCAAAATTTCGAGGTCGAATTTTTTTGACGATTACCTTACTTTATCTTTGTATATGAGAAGATAATACTGCAAGAAACCATTTTTCAGATTTTTCAAATTAATTAATGCTACATTTTATATATTTTGTTTTCCTACTCTTACTAGAAGTCTTGAAAATATTCTTTATTTTTAGATGGGGTAGCAGAATAAATATTTTTACAGCTTCAACTCAAATAGGGTCGGAGCTGGAGAGTGTTGTAAAAAGCTTTTTCAAATATGAAATTACAATACAACATTAAAACAAATGAAATGTTAATCAGATTTCGAACTATTCATATACGGTCGACGCTCGTTATAACGACCCTCTGCTTCCCACAGCAAAAGGTCTTTATAACGAGTGGTCGTTATAGTGGATATAATTAATAAATGTACACATGCCCGTTCAGCAGTTCCGTAAAAATAGGCGATTTTTAAAGATATTCCAATTATGTACTCAAATTATTTTTTTATCATTAGTATTTAAAATAAAAGTTTATCAATTAAAAATATATTTCTAAAACAGATTTTAAGGTAGAAAATAAAGGGTGTTATATACTTTGAAAACATTTATTTTCTAAAGAAAAAATCAGAAATGGTTGTTTGTCTTTTCTGCATATGTTCTTCTTGCAAAACATAATTTTCCATTTCAGTTAAAGATGATAAATAATGTTCTGTATTTTCTTACCTTTCAAAAAAAAAAAAAAAAACATTTTAAAGTCTCAATAGCACTTGAAATATTTTTTATTCTAGGCTATTCTAATTTCCGCTTTGTGGTGAGTGGTAATTTAAAGTCTCTACATCTACGAAGCTAGGCAATACAATAATCAAGGTCATTTACGTTTAGAAACATGTTCTTTTTGGAAAAATACCGGGAAGAGTGTCCGCTGAATTCGGACGTTGTATTGGGATTGGACGACTCTGGACGGTCGTTATACCGGATGTAAAATAACATAGAGTGCATAGGGAAACACAATTGGGGATTTTATCACTGGTCGTTATAATGGAATGGTCTTTATAATGTGTGGTCGTTATAACGAGCGTCGACTGTATTACGATATATAGAATTATAATACGATAAACGTAAATTAACCTCAATTTTCTAAAATTCGACGCCGTGTTTCTTTTTCTAACAGTTATCGTGGGAAGATTCCCTCCACATGCTTCGACATTCGTTCCACTTTGTCGTGCGGACACACTTGCTTTTGTTATAAACACGCCCAAATGAAGTGTTGCCACGGTAGGCTTGAAGTCTGTCTATACATTTCTTTTCAGATAAATCTCCCTTTTGTTATGGGAAGAGCCCGCGGAAGAAATCCCGCACCATGCACAGGTGGGAACTCATTTTCTGGGAAAGGGTGGACAACTGAAAGAAACACCCCCGAGGAGTCGGTTTGAGATACGAGCCCATCATTTTGCTGTGTCAATTTCTACTAGTAAGGTGACCAACCGTTCTCCTTTAGGGAGGATTGTCCTTTTGTAAGTTTTGTCCTCCCTAGAAAGGAGTCCTCCTACATGCTCTCCTTTTCGAAATTTGAAGACTAATCTGTATATCTCTGTATTCGATCGATGCCGATCCGATCCGTTGTATTCATTTATATAATAATTAATAGGCATTATGCATTTAAATAATAATTAATAAGCATGGGCCCTATTATACCATCGGATAAGACGGCCCTGTTCATAAGAAATAAAAGTTAATTTTTCACGCATTTAACAAACACCTTCCCTTCACATTTTAATCATTAAAATCAGCACTGACCACATAATTCACATATTTATCATTTATCAAATGTATAAAGTTGGATCATCACTGCAATGAATTAAACTTATAAATGAGAATCTTCACGAAACTTACTCAGTTTATTTCTTTACAAAATCTCTCGTGATAACAGAAAAATAAATCACGCGATTTCTAGAAAAATTCTTACGAATGTGAATATTTAAGTAAAAAATGTTAAAAAAAAAACGATGAATGCCGAACAAAGAATGGTTTGCGGAACAATTGAAGACAAACCCTTCCAAACATGTCTTTACTGGTATGTATTTCCCACCTTAGGAGCCGTCATTTTAGAACTCACCATGAGGTAGGGAGAGGCAATGAGTGGGCAAGGACGTCTTATGCCGTCGGGTCAAGACTTGTCCGACTTCTGTCTTCGCATCTAATAGATACGAATCGGCTGTCAGTGGCGTTGCAGGGCCAGAGAAATACAAGGGCCGGTTCATAGAGCCTTCAGGGAAGAACCAGTAGGGGAAATTTGTGACGTCATCATGCGGGTACTCCCGCTCGAAAATACGAAAATCCCTTTACTATAAGGGCTTTGATATTATTTTTTCCCTTTTTTTTACTTAATATTTAAAATTGGATGCCAGTATATCAAAATATCATAAGCATGGTAAATATTTGCGAAACTTTTGTAATTTAATTTAGTAATATTGCGAAAATTTAGTAATTGCTGAAGGATGGATTGGATCTTAAAAAATTAGGCACAAATTCAAGTAAGTATCATGCGCAAACCATTTCATGTTTTGATTGAACCAAAAGTTAAAACCTTTTTAAATATTCACATATGCGTTATTTTTTGCAAACGTATCAAAAATAGAAATACTAAGAAAAATTATTAATTTTATAACTGTACTTAAAAATATGTAATAAATATAATGCAGTTATATTTAATATCTGCAAAAAGAAATCTAATAAATTAAGAATAAGAAATGTGACTTACTGAAACCATTGGCAAGGTGTTCAGCTCTGAACAATTCTTTAACTTCTGGATTTCAACCACTTGTTCATTTTTTTTTCTGACTTTCGTATGTCCTTTGGAGAATTTCTGTTCAGGTACCGGATTCTGATAAATGTCCTTTAAAATTTTAAAATTTTCTTCTATTTTCGATAGTTTTTTCACTTCACTTTTTAATCTTTTATTTTCGGTTAAAATACGGCCAATTTGAGCTTTCATTTTCATTTCTTTTATTTTTTTTCTCTGATTTTTCTTAATCTCCTCTGTTGTCTTTTCAAGTTTGTTTTCAATAAATCTAATTCTTTCCAGAAGTAATGCATTTTCTTTTTGAGTTTCAAAGCAGGATGAGCAAATGTTTTTGGTTGTAGGTGTAGTAAATGGCTCCGTAGCTGGAGTTTCACATGCTTTTTTAGGACTCAGACATTTTAATCTAATTTTTGCCTCCTGTAAAATACTTCTTTTCCTTTTCCTCTCACTTCTACTCGAAATATCTTTCTCATTATCTTGCAATGGCAAGTTAACACTCGGAACTGCATCAGGTTTTAAAATTTTCTTTTGATTTAAACCAAGTAGACGATTCTTCATGTCATCCATGTAATCACTTGGCCTGAAGTGATCACTGCATATCCTAGCGTATTTTACATTTATACGATCTTTCCTTTTACATTTCGAGATCCAAATTTTATTCAGATTCGGACATACTGGAAACATATGATATATTACGCCTTTGCCTTTCGTTTTCCTGTGATAATTTGGACAGGTAGCGACAGCACAAGCAGACATACTTGCAAGAGATACAAGATTTTCACAATATTTCAACAAAATAACAAGTAACACTGGACAACACAGGACAAATAGAAGAATGAAAGAATCTCCAGTGGAGGCTCTCGGACCCCACTCTGTAGTAACGTCAAAACTGGTTCCCCTGCACATGTCGGATAATCGTAAACTTCAAAGGTATGAACCCTCCCTTGTATTTCCCTGTCTCTGGTGACGTAGCAAGGACAAATAGCGACCGCGGATATGTGTTTATTTTTCTCCTCCTCCCAATCTGATTCATCACCTTCTAGCTTCATAAACTTAAAATAAAATCAAAAATATTATAATGCCCCCTAATAGTGGCGGATGGGACATCTACACCCCTTGACCACCCTTTGTTATGTCACTATCAGCTGAAGGAAGAACTATTTTCAGTGTACAGTAGCTATTCTACATTCGTCGTAAATAAAATGACCATATTGTGGCAAAAGCCTTTCCGTGGGTGTATGGTGTGCACAGTCCAACACGCAGGATAATGGAGAATGAAGGTTTATTTACAAATATGCAGGAAAACACGTAGCACAGGTACAGGAAACAATAGTTCTTGCGCAGATTACCAGTGTAAATAGACAACAATCCACAGGTAATGACAGTTCAGCACTTTGATATTTAACAGCACAAACAGTCAGCAAATCACTGGTAACGACAATAACTGCACTTTCAATAGCACTCAGCTCACCAGCTTCCTAGCTCGCACTGCGGACGAAGCTCTAAAGTCGTTCCCAATGGATCAACACTACTCCGTCATCCAAGCGCTCTCCTTATATAATCTCCCCCGGCAGGCAGTGACATCACATGGAATTATCTAGTACATTCAAGCGTATCTTCTCTCCTAATAAAAATATCGAGAAGATTCCAGCACCTTTGAGACCCCATATTTCGTCGCCAAAGTCGCCAAATTTGTCGCCAAGATGGTCGCAAGGTCAGGGGTCCAAACGTGGCTGTTGTCGGTCATCTCATACTTACCCCTGTAAAAATCTCTTCCAACCATAAGACTCACATTGCTAGGAAGCGAATTTCCATGTTTGTAACAATATTTTCTCATCTTCAATCTGAGACGCTCTAGACCCTTGGCGCGCAATCCATGACCTTGGCGGGGGTGGGGGAGCTAAAAGCTGTCTACCATCGACCCTCTTTCATAACGCTTTTACTAAGCACAGAGTATGAGGAAGTGGAAAAAATTTAAAACATCAGAATGCAAAGAAAATGCAATTTTTATTAGTGTTTGGTAATTAAAAAATTATATTAATGAAAAACTGCCAAATATTTTAATTTTTTCAGTTTGAAATGAGGCATTGGATATGGAGGCTCATCGACTTTCTCACCAACAATGGATGTAAATAGCGTAAATAATGAATTTTCTTTCGGAATGATGTCAGCTTTTACGAATACGTCAGGTTTTCTCATACAACCTCCTTTTTCTCTCGCCAACCCCTCTCTCTTACAACCAACTAAATTTCTCTCTCGCCGCATTCGCTGGCGTAAATCCGGACATTTTGGAGATCCGGACACTAGTCCGGGCGCGAGCTTGAAATCCGGTCTATCCGAACGAAACCCAGACGTATGGTAACCCTAACTATACAACAGTTTCAATTGTCCCACATTGGCACTACATGCTTGTTACAGAGAACTGAGACTCTTCTCTAATAATAATTAATGGTCTTATTGAAAGAATACGAGTACAGAATGACTTTGTATCATATAAATACATTGAACAGTGTACGTTTGTTAAATTTTTAATCAAAATATATTTTTACATAGCTTATAGTGGTAACCCTAACTGTACGACAATTTGTTATTTTTGTTGACTTAGCGTTGGCTTTTGACGCTTAGATTCGGTTGGTAGAGAATTTTGTGTATACAGGTTAAAAACAGGTTGTATATACAGGTTAAGTAAAACACATTGATTTTATAATTCGTGGCTAAAAATGATTGAGAATTTTTATAGTATAATGAATTAAATAGTTTTAGTGCAATAATTAATATATGCAATATTATAACAAAATTGTCTTGTGGGTGTACGTGAATGCAAGCCAATAAGCAGGATTAAAAAAATAAAGCTCTTTATTTTACAAATATTCCAAGCAAAGAAACGTAGTACAAGTATTAACACAGCACTAGTAAAAATTCACAACAGAGACTACCAATAAATCTCAACACAGCACTCAAAGGTTTCTTATTAGCTCACCAGCTTGCTTGCTGATCAAATTCCAACTGACTCTTCTTGGCTTGAGAGTTTGCCTTTATACTTTTCAACATGAAGTGACTTCATTATGCAGGAAGTGACGTAATCTCTAGAAAGTTCATGAAACCAGTAGAAATAGGTTGAAAGTTTGAGGTCTTTCTAGAAAATTCCTTTTATCGCTAACTTTGCCGCCAAGTCTCCAAAATGGTCGCCAAATTTATCGCAAAGTTTGTCGCCAAGATTAGCATCTCAAGGAAACGACTTTATAGCTTTGTAACAATATATTGTTATGTTTATTTTAGATATATGCTATATTCTTTTCATTTAGCGATGCATTAGTTTTAGGGTTAGGTATGATATCTGTCTTCTAACTTTCTCATTTTTAGGGTTTATTACCCTTTCTATTTTTCCAACATTGGTAACTGGGATGGTTTGTGCAACAAAATAGATTTAACCTGGCTAATTCGCTCATCCAAAGCTGAGCAATTAATTTTATTGTTGAAAACCAAATTTTTGATTTGACTTTTTCAATAGTTGTAAGAGTAACACATAGTTCATAAATATGTTCGTAGTTTACCATGTGCTCTTTGCATGTATTTAGCACTTTTATTTATAGGTTCATAATTTAAATTTTGTTTAATTAATAAATTTTTAGCTTTTGCATTTCATTTTTGATATGTATTGTTTTGAATGCTCAGATTACATGTTATATAATGGTTGACATTACTATATATATATATATATATATATATATAATATAAAAGCCAATTATAACTAGTATATAATCATACAGAAATAAAGTAAACAAAACATATCAAGAATCAAATCCTATACTAAAAAGTCATTATTTGAACAATACAGCAATTTTAAATAAAATCTAATTAATTGAAATTACTAAAGATACCATAAACAAAAAATCAAATTTAAGCATTATATGTCAACAAGTGAAAGAACACTGTTGTTATTAAAAATAATGAAATGGGCAATCCAAGTAAATGGAGTTTTCAACAATTAATATAGCAGCTTGGCTGTGGACAAGCTTTAGCCAGGTTAAATTAATTTTGCTGTACAAACCATCCCTGTTACTATTGTTGTTGAAAAAAAAAACAGGGTAATTTACCATAAAATGAAAGAATTTAGAAAGAAAAGTCTTATACTAACCCTAACAATAAAACATAACTGCATAGAAACGACTAAAATTCAGGATAAAAAATATGTAAATAACATTATATTGCACTAAAGACAGTAAATATATAATTCAATAAAATACCCATACTTTTCATTAAACATAAACTAATCTGTGTCTCCTCTTAAACTTACCAGAATTCATCTCTTTCAATATAGCCCGCCACGCATATTGACATCACATGTTGCCACAACCAAAATTCTTACCATGAATCAGCATAATTGAGCAAATAATTATATATATATATATATATCAATGTCATGAAAATCAATAAATGTTGAAATAAAATGGAGAGACTGTAGCATTTGTGTTATATATTTCTATATTATTTTATCTCCCCCCTTTTATATATGTATTCCCCTTTTGTTTATTTTCTCTCTATAAGAACTCTCGGCTTTTTCTTACCGCAGATTTTTTTCTTGACATTTTGTTTTATGAATGTTTATGTTGTATATGTTGCTTTTACAATTATACTATGATTGTTTCTTATTTGCTATATATAGGGGTCATGATCGATAAAGATCTGAAGAAATTTTCGTGTCATGAGAATCATTGCAATAAGTATACCTGTTATAAGGAATCTACCTAAAAGATGTATTGCTTGTAGCTGCAGATTTTTTTAAATTCTTTTCTTTTTTATGAACGGCAAGGATAAAAAAAAGTTGTCATTAATCTGCACATTTTAGAATTAAAAATATAAGTATAAAAATGGAATGATACTAATTAATATAGTATTAAATTAAAATGGATAATGATGCAATTCCAATAAAGTATTTCCGAAAAATGGCGTGGTTATTGATAATCTATGAATAAAGATAACTCAGTTTTCAGCATGGAAAATGACTCAAACAGACCCAACAAGAAAATTCATGTTTACAACTTGCTGAATACCTCTTTTTAAGCGATAAAAAATACAAGAATAATCTGTGGAACTTTTATTCATCAGAATGAACGAGCCTAGGAAGTTGACTTTAGTTGCTTCACCAAAGCAAGTATGTTTGCTCATTTATTTATTATATTTGAACTCGGAAAAATACAATTTCGTCTTATTGACACACGGCATGAAATGTAAATTTGCTCATCCCAAATAAATTTTTTAAAAACATTTACAAACATTGCAGACTTTTCTCAAGGGCTTGATCATAGTTTTGCCAGGTGTTATGAAACTTTACCTAAATGGAAGCATCAAAATTGTGTGCCAGATCTCGAAGTGAGTAGTTTTCAATACTAGACAGATTATGCTCTTAACTGTTTTTCACTTCTTTGTGTACAAGGAGAACGTATTGTAATCGTTAATAAATTCGACCTCTAGGTTTCGATGAATCACGATCGTTTCTTTCTTGCCCGAAAATTTTATTTTTACGGATTCAGGGAGGTCTAAAATAGTATTATAGTTATTATCCCTTAACCCTTTTGTGGCACACCTAATTTCACTCGCTTCTCAATGGTTAAATTCAACTATAAATGGAAACTAATAGGTTTAGGATAGGGCTAATAGTACTCCTTTTAGAATGTATATAGCAGCGTCATGAAATTTCGTTTCGGAATAGGAATTATTAGAGATAAAGTTAGAGAAAATTCCTTAACTCGAAGATAAGAAATTTTTTTCCGTTCTGGACGTCTATAATTTTAGCAAATTAACTCAGAAATTTCCCTCCAATATTCTTGAAGTTTTAATTTACGATTTTCTGTAAGATTCATCAATATTTTTTGATTGTATCAAGGTGGCTGTATCTAAGGGGGCTCTCATATGAGGGGGGTAGCACCAAAGGGGGACGACCCCTACCTCAGAATGAAGTAAGTTTTTTTTTAAATTTTTGTAGATTCTATGTCTAGACAATAAACCAAACCCATTCATGATGTTTTTTCCTCATATTTCAAAATATTTAATGATTTGCCCCGCAAAGGGTTAATGTATTATGATCGATCTGACTGTCTGTGAGTGCTCAAAAACAGAGTGAACTAGATGAATGAAATTCAGTATGTGATCTTTAAAACACAATTGTAGATTCGTATCAAACTTTGGATAAAATTCATTGAATAAAAGTTCGTCTGTTAGTCCGTTCCGTGTGCATGTGAATATGGCAGCTCGAAAACGCAACTAGCTTATAGATGAGGTCAAGCATAAGGTTTATTAGTAGCATTGTAGAGTTGTAATGAATATTGGGCTAAATCCAACCGTTGGCTATGGTTGATCGGACGCTTGGCGCAACTCCTTGCTAGTGTAGGGTTGCCTTTTGTAAACAAGTCAGTTTGGGTGGCGACCTCGAGAAGCGAGGTGAGATATTAGGCCTAGTTGCGGTCGTTATTTTTGGAATAGCTCTGGCTTCTAAGTGCAACGTACCGCACTGTATCTTCTATATGTTTTGTCTGTCTCATATGTGCCTACGTCCAAATGGAATTATTTTTCTAACATCTGGTGTCTAAATTATAAAAAGACAGCAACACCACAATAAACAATAGATTTTTTACTTTCTCGTATACGAAGTATACAAAGAGAAAGTATTGTAATCGTCAAAAAAAATTCAAACTCGAGATTTTGATGAATCTCTACGTTTTAGATCTCCCTGAGTCCGAAAAACACAT
Organism: Araneus ventricosus; assembly: GCA_013235015.1. Taxonomy (NCBI): domain Eukaryota; kingdom Metazoa; phylum Arthropoda; class Arachnida; order Araneae; family Araneidae; genus Araneus; species Araneus ventricosus. Next base: position 8,708 of record BGPR01024568.1, on the reverse strand, counting down.
TTTTGGAATTTTGTGTCTCTGTGTGAACACGATAACTCAAAAACGGTTAGCTCTAGAGGGATGAAATTTTTCATGTGATCTTTACACATAAATTGTATTTTTCTGTCGAATTCTGGACAAAATTAGTCCACGGGAAGTCTGTTTCGTCATCTGTCCGAGTTCATGTGAACACGATAACTCAAAAACTTAAATAGCTAGATGGATAAAATTTGCTACCTAGTTTTATCATCAGGAATGTATTCTATATCAAATTTTGGACCAAATCCATCAAAGAGTTGACCGTCTGTCGGTCTGTATAATCGCATATTTGTGAACATGATAACTCCTAAACGCTATGACTTAGATAAATAAAAATTGGCGTGATATCTGCTAACATTCATTGTAGATCCGAGCCCAATTTTTGTTTCAATCAGTTGAAAAAAAGAGACGTACAAATTGCATAATCGTTTCTTCGCCATTCTAGAAAGCAAAAGAAAATGCACGTCCTATTCACTTTCCTCCCACCTGTGTTAAGGAATGGCTGGTAGAACCATGTAATTATTTTAATAAATTAGATATTGTAGAGGAAAGAGAATCATGTTTATATGGAATGCCGCTGTTGAAGAATTAATTCAATTTCAGGAACCATTTTTTATTAGATGGCTAAGTTCCACGACACAGTACATTAAAAGGTACAAGACGCAAGACAGAGAACAACTACACAAGACAAGTACACGGAAGAAGGAGAGAGAGAGAGGCATCATGGGAAAAACCCGGATGGCTCTAGTAGCGCCACCTACCATAAAAAGGAGAAGAAAGTGAATTGTAACAGATGTTTTAATTTCCACCAGTGATCGTGGTGCTGTATGCAGCAATTTTTTATGATTTTAATAAATCTACACGTGCTTGGTGGTGGCGGGCCTGGGGTGCGTCGGGGTCTCCGGGCCAGCTGCTGTTGGCTCCCCTCCCCTCCGGACCGTTCAGGCCTTAAGCCAATTTGTCAGGCTGGTTGTTCGGAATGGGTTGTGTAGTGTAGGTAATGGCGCATGTTACTGGCACTTGGTGTATTTTTTCCCCACCAGTGTTAGGGCGGATATGGGAAAGTTTTGAGGAGACCACTTCCACTAGTTTTAGCATAAAACCGGAATTGATTGGTTACATACTTTACAACTTATACCTCTTGGAGGTTCTGCAGTTTTCGGAGCTGTGTATTGCATGGGATTAAATATTTATTGGAGTAATGGCTTACAAATGTCCAATGTGTCGTCCTCCATTCAGGAACTCATCTGTCAGAAGAGGAACCGCACTCTTTCACTGCAATAAGCAACACATCTGCAGTTCATGTTCTGTCATACCTTCAGAAATGGTGCTCAGTGCTGCGAATAATGCGGTTCCTCGGCTGATTGTTCCCGAATGGAGGACTACAAATTGAACATTTGCAAGCCGGTAATACACGCATTTCTTATCCTAAATAGCGCATCGCTCCGCCGAAAGCAGAATCAGTATAACTACTAAATTATAAACTATTCTACCAAGAAATTATAGTTTAATGACAGGAGGGGAAAAAAGTTGAATAAAAACAGTTTTGAAAAACGCATTTTTATGTTGAATAAAATAAGTTTTGAAAAACACATGGTTATATTGAATACAAACAGTTTTGAAAAACACATGGTTATGTTTTATAAAAACAGTTTTGAAAAACACATTGTTATGTTGAATAAAATCAGTTTTATAAAAAGTTGAATTTTTTATTTTAATTACTTTCTATTTTTTTTTTTTAGTCTTTAATTTATAATTTATTATAAATATTCAAAATCTTGAGATAATTTTTTTCTCAAATTCAGCACCAGGTGGCACCACCATATGAAATCAAAATTCAATTAAAATAATCGATTAATTGATAATTAAGTTTTGAAAATATTAAAATAGTGCATTGTCGTCTAGAACCCCCAAATCAATAAAATTCCAAAACTTCATCCCATCAAGCAATGAGTGAAGAATCGATTTTAAAATTCCCTCTTTACAGACATAAAACAAGTCAAGTTAAATAAAAGTGAATAAAAAAAAAACAGTTGCATTTTCAATGCTTTCTGAGCAAACCACATTTTTCTGTCTGCCTTCATTTGCGAATTATTGATTTTTAAAGTTGTTCTGGACTTCTGAATCATCGTATAATATAGCCGAGGGAAAAGTCCACGAAAACCGTTTGACGGACTACTGCAGCCAATTAGAATTTGCCATAATTATTTCGTTGATAGAAACCTGTTATATAATCATCAGTAAGTCAATCGCAGGAGTAGAAATATACAAACTAATTTTCACTATTTATTCTAACTACTCAAAATTATTTAAATTTAAGGGGAGTTGGGATCCTAAGTCCGTTAACCCTAACCCTGTTACTTCGAAGTACCTTTCCTCAAAATCTGTTACAAATTCATGTTTGAAATTTTTTATACAAGTAAAGTACATCTTTTTCATTATACAAAAATGATTTTTTAAAAATTTATTTTTTACAAATTTTTTTGTGTCAAAACAAAAAACAAAAAAAAAATATAAAATTGGCCATTTCGATGTGCCTTTTATCAAAATATGTTATAGATACATGTTTGAAACTTTTTATTCAAGTAAAGTACATCTTTCTCCTTATACTAAAATGATCTTTTTTTTAAAAAAAAATCAAAACTTTATTTTTTACAATTTTTTGTGTGAAAATAGGGTAGAATTTCACTATGTCTAATTACATATTTTGTAAATTTATAAAAAATGAAAAATTAACCAAAAGCTTATTTCAGTATAATGAGAAAGGTGTACTTTACTTCTATGAAAAATTTCAAACATTTATCTATAGCATATTTTTAGAAAAAGTACATCGAAGTGGCCAATTTAACATTTTTTGTTTAGACACAAAAAAACATTTGTAAAAAATACATTTTTGAATTAAGAAAAAATCATTTTAGTATAATGAGAAAGATGTACTTTACTTGTATAAAAAATTTCAGCCATGAATCTATAACAGATTTTGAGAAAAAGGACATCGAAGTAACAGGGTTAGGGTTAACGGGCTTAGGATTCCAACTGCCCTTAAACTGACCACATCTTGAAACTATAGTTTTGGACTTAGTGATTTTTGCTTCAACGACGACGATTCAATAAAGTAAAAAAATTAAATCGATCAAACGAGTCCAATCATTATATCCAAAACTCATAATAATGCGATTTTTTATAGCGGATTTCGATTAACCATAATGACGTCATTTCAAGATTACTCAGCGATTGTGTGCAAACACTCATCCAGTATCAACCATTCGGTTTTAGGTCAAAGAAACCGGTGAATTATTTCTTCAGCAAGAAGAAATATTGCGAAATAACGTACTAACCGCAGCAAAACTACCAGCTCGAAATTTCGTCGAACGCCGTTTTCACCAGCATGACATCACTGAATAGATTTCCTTTTACATTTATTAGCAGAATTACGCAGCAAGAGAGAAACGCTGAGTAAGGAACGAAATAACACTAATTGACATGGAAAATAAGATGTGTTCGGATTGTTGCGCAACAACATCGAAATGCATAATGTACCGATTAAAAGAATAATGCAATTGCGGAAGCGCATGTAGTAAATATGGAAATGAATCTTATGAAATTGCAAAACACAGAACGATTAAAAATAACACGGGTTTCCTTTATGTAGATTTAATTACGAAAATTTAATTGATAGTTTGGGCTAATTACTCAAATGAAATGATGATTTCGCGTCAGTTTTAGTTAATTTATTATAATTGTCCTTGCAGATGCTACTGGAGATAAAAGTTTATTGTATTGCAAAAATTGTATTGCGAATTATTTCCATGCTATATTAATAGTTCCAGGACTGTGATTATTTTCAATAGTCGAAACTCGCCAAAGTCTGAGTGTGAAACATCTGGTGATTTAGTAGAAATATGAGTAAAATGTTTTGGATTGAGTTTTAGGTCTATGATTTTTCTTTACTTTTTTTCAATAGTCGAAACGCGCCAAAGTCTGAGTGTGAAACATCTGGTGATTTAGCAGAAATATGAGTAAAATGTTTTGGATCGAGAAAGACTTCTTGTTTAATTATTTCCAAGAATATCTTAACGTTGGATTAGAAACAGTCGCTCAACTGGATCTGTTTAAATCAATAGAACTGTTATCTTGAAAAAGAGGAATTGCCCAGAAAGCATTTATAATCATTATAGTAGCTCTCATAAATTGGAAGTAAAACAATATAAAGCATAAAAAAAGCGGTCGCGGACACTTTGCCGAGAACCACTTAACCGACAAGACACTTTGCCGACAGCAGTTGACCGACACGTACATTTCGCCGACATGTACACTTCGCCGACAGGACAGTTAGCCGACAAGTACGTTCTGCTGACAGGACATTTAGCCGACACAAGACATTTGTCATTTACTACTTACACACGCCTACACACTCAGCACAATATAATTAACATTATGCCACTGTACCCCAGGACGGTTTTTACCTTTGCTACGCCTTTGTTCGGACTAGATTACAGTATAATCGCAAAAACTGGAAATCATTCGACGAAAGACATACGAAAATAAAACATCAAAACAATCTTTCAACTCAGAAAGAGATTATTGCTAAATGACGATATTCGAGCAGAAAATATTTCATCGTTACTGCAATGATGGATGATTCCTTTGAACTTGTTGGGGAAAACTTACACTCCGATATCTCAATGCCCAAAGATAACAACGGGTCAATCACTTTAGAAACGATGGATTTGAAGCTGGATCCAGGCAGTTATTAAAAATGAGCCGAGGATAAAGACTGCCTTTGGCACTGGATATCCTAAATCTCAAACACAATTTGAATACAAATAAAAGTTTCTAACAAATATCTGGTACTTCTGTAATTAACTACTTCATATATAGATTGAAATAATAATAAAACAGATTTCACTCGAGGCTATATTAACCCCTTACCTGTTTTGTTTGCTCTGCTGTCTAATTAAATGACACTATCGGTTCTGGGAATGTGTCATATTGATTCGACTAAGAGTTCGTGCAATACTTGAGATATTTATGAATTCCATGTAATTTTTGTTTCGAATTATAAAATCTGTAAATTATTTAATTATAGCTTATAAGGTTAAAAATATGACGATTCTTTGCGGGTATGACCCACGGATACGATGCTTAAGAGGTTAAACCAGCGGGAGTGTTCTCCCCAAAACTTTCTTTTTTACTTCAGCAGAAAGGTGCTGTTTCCCCTCCCCCCGCGTGGATAAAAAAATTCGAAGCTACTGTTACCCAGAATTCTATGACTATCAGGAGGTTTTTCATTGTAGTGATTGAAAAATATCTAGGCAAAAAATGAAATTCAAAGAGGTGCGTACCGATTTTCCGCTCTTGCCGTCTCAAGGACAAACTGACGTAATTTGCTCCATAGCCTTCGCGTGCACAGAAGATTGCTTCCAGTACGCATGCGCGTGGAGATGACGGATTCTTTTCAAAAGTAAATTATACAGACCGACAGGCAGTCAACCCTTTGACGGATTTGGCCCAAAATTTATACGGACCTACATTCATGACGATAGAACTGTGTATCAAATTTTATCCATCTAGCTATTCAAGTTTTTGAGTTATAGTGTTTGCATGACCGCGGACAGACAGACAGGCAGACTTTCCGTAGACGGATTTCGTCCAAAATTTTATAGAAACCTACCAATTATATGTAAAGATCGCATACCAAATTTCATCCCCGTAGCTCTAATAGTTTTCGAGTTATCGTGTTCACAGACAGGCATAATTCCAAAATTGTGTTTTTCGGACTCGGGGAGGTCTAAAACGTGGAGATTCGTGAAAATCTCGAGTTCGAATTTTTTGACGATTACAATACTTTCTCTTCGTATACGAAAAAGTAAAAAGATTAAGTCCTCATCAGTACGTTTTTTTTTTTTTTGACGTTATACAGATATTAGACAGTGGCCAGTTGTATCAGCTTTTATTAAAACCCTTTTAAATTACTAATAAACATTTTCAATAGATATTTTCAGGAATCACAAGTTTTAAACTGCGTGAAATTCATGCGTTTGAAGTCAATAATACAAAAAGATACAATAAAATTCAGCTTTTTAATACTATAGTTCTTACTTCAAGAGATAATAATATTGTTATGTTGGTTATAGTTATAGGATGATTATGAATAAATAATAGTTACTAGGATGACAATCCTTTTATTAAGGAAGCTAAATGACGAATAAATTTGTATTACTGTTATAAAATCAGATTAATTAGATTTTCTGCATAAGAGTTGAAAAACAAAGGTTTTCAGAAATTTTGAAAAGTTAATAGTAATTTCATTTAAACTAGTATTATTAAGAGTTGATAATATGCGTTGACGTAATTGCTGTAATTTGCAAATTTAATCCAGCACTCAATTTGAAGCTAATTGTGTTGACTCGTATATAATTCTACATTAATGAAAAAAACCCCACATAATTAAGAATAAAAAAATATATATATTTATATTGCAAAATTAAGTAATATTTCTTATTTATATTGTAAGAGATTTTACATGATTAACAAACTTAATTATAAGAAAACCCACACATTCCTCAAGTGATCTAATTAGCAAGAGAGTAATTCTCAGTAATGACATTAATGCTTACACTTATGAAGTATCCATTTTTTGCTTTTTTTCTACAATGTTCTTGAATATAATTTCATGTTATGGTATCTAATTTACTGTAAAAACAAACGTCGTGAGATTTTTATTCCTGGTATACGAGGTGTACAAAAACAAATTATTATAATCGTCAGAAAAGTCGACCTCTAAATTTGGATGAATCTCTGTATCTTAGATAACGCTGACTATGATGAAATTATTTCTGGAATCATGTCTATCTATCTATGGACGCAATAACCAAGAAACGGAACAAGATAAACGAATAAAATTTGGTACTTGGTCTTTATGCCAAAATTGTAGAACTGTATCAAATTTTGTACGAAAACGTTTACAAGGAAGAACGTTATTTTGTCCGTATGCATGTGAACGCGGTAACTCAAAAAAGGCAAAGAGCTAGATAGATAAAATTTTGCTTATTGTTTTATCATCAAATTTGCAGTTTTGTATGAGATTTTAGTCTAAACCCATTAATGGATTGTCTGTCTATTCGTATCCAAGTGAACTCAATAACTCAAAAAAATAACTAACTAGATTAAATGAAAGTTAGTAAGTGGCATTGACATCAAACTTGTAGGTCTGTTTCGAATTTTAGACCTAATCAATTAAAGAGGAAAAATACAAATTACAATCTCGATTTTCTTTACTATATTACGAAACAAAACACAAAACAAGTCATATTGTATATGTGTACTGAGGGGAAATCGCTACCGCTGGTTTTTCATAGGTAACCTTCCAACCTTTGATAAACCTTTTTGATGCAATGTAAATTAATATCAGAACCATCAGAGAATTTTATATTTAAAAAATGAAACTTTTCATACACGAATGCTAGACAATAATTTAAGATTAAAATGATAGGATAAATCAGTAGCAGAGCATCGTTCGTCATTTTCGATCAACATTTGATGCAATAATATTATTTTCCAGATGCCCATATAAGCAATTTAGTAGTTCAATTAAGTAACCAACGGGAATGGTCTCCGCTAAACTTTCTCGTATGCTTCCTAACACATGTAGAGAAAAAAATAAATGAAACAGCAGTAAAACGTTTCTCCTTTTTTTACTTTCTCGTATACGAAGTATACAAAGAGAAAGTATTAGACCTCCTGAGTCCGAAAAACACAATTTTGGAATTATGTCTGTCTGTCTGTGAACACGATAACTCGAAAACTATTAGAGCTACGGGGATGAAATATGGTATGTGGTCTTTACACATAGTTTTTAGGTTTCTATTAAATTTTGGACAAAATCCTTCAACGGGAAGTCTGTCTGTCTGTATGTCCGAAGTCATGTGAACACTATAACTCAAAAACTTGAATAGCTAGATGGATAAAATTTGGTACACAGTTTTATCGTCATGAGTGTAGGTCCATATAAAATTTTGGGCCAAATAAGTCAACGGGTTGACTGTCTGTCGGTCTGTATAATTTACCATTGAAACCAATCCGCTGTCTCCACACGCATGCGTACTTCTGTGCTCGCGAAAGGAGCGATTACGTCAGTTTGTCCTTGAGACGGCAAGAGTGAAATCTAGCAGTGTGCGACAGATGCGTTTTGATCGGTACGCATCTCTTTAAATTCTTTGCCTAGATATTTTTCAATCACTATAATGAAAAATTTTCTGATAGTCATTGGATTCTGAATAACAGTAGGTTCGAATTTTTTTATCCACGCGGGGGAAGTAGAAACGGCACCTTTTGGGGGAAGTATACGAGAAAGTTTAGGGAGAACACTCCCGCTGGTTTGTGGTAAAAACGCACCAAGTGTCCTTAACACAGGTGGAGAAAAAATAAGAAGAACGGCATACCCACGAGTTTCCCTCGCGCAGCAAGGAAAAAGGCGGAAGTAAAATGAAGAAGCCCGCGCCATTACGCAATATGGCTTTACTTCATTGTAAGATAAAGAAAATCGCTTATGGAATTCGAAAGCCTTTTTTCAACCGATTGAAACGAAAATTGGACATAGATATACAATTAGGGTTAGAAGACCACATACTAAATTTCATCTATCTAAGTCATTGCGTTTAGAAGTTATGGTGTTCAGAAGCATGCGA